>JBBPLO010000615.1:0-16976 GCA_038089835.1 Retiboletus flavoniger | reverse complement strand
AGATAAGGAGTGAGTCAGCGAGATAAGGGCTGAGTCACGACGAGTCATATCTAATAATACAGCGGCTCCGGAGAAGGTCATGGAATGACAGAGAAGCGGGGGAGCCGGGGAGGCGGAACATGAGGCAGCAACGGTGTTCCTAAAGTCCGAAGGCAATGAGGACGAAAGAAGAGATAGCTAAGTAAAAGGAAAAAGGAAAAAGAAAAGGAAGCGAGATAGGAGACCGAGTCTCGTATCGTAACAACGTCAGTCTCTTCATGAGTATCACCTGATAGTTGACACTCTTCTGAGCCCTAGTCCTCATTTGTATGCTATGTGTTGTAAAACAGTAAAGTTGACTCAGAGGACTAGCAGAGAGTAGTCCTGAGCCTGCAGGTGGGTTGAAGGAGACGAATATCATCCCAAAGGGGTCCAACTATGAAGAGAAGTGTAGAGAAACCTGCCCAAGTGGGTACTGCCCAAGGAAGAATAGTGTGGAGGTAGTCTGGAAGAAGACCAGAAGTCTGGAGTAGAAACGATGACAAGTGGGAAGCATGGGGATGTGATGAACAATGGTGGTGACAGGCCAGAGACAATACAGATGAATATGGCAGTGTGGTGAGAATCCAACATGAAGGAAACTGGATTGTGAAATCCTAAGTATGTTATGCATAGCATACCAAGAGAGACTAGGGCTTGAGAGGGAATGACTATCAGGTGATACTCACGGGGAGACCGATGTCTGATAGAAGAGCTGAGAGTTCTTGGGACTTTACTGAGACTAGAGGTGAGATCTTAGAGTCACTAAGGGCTCTCTAGGATGGAGAACTAGGGAGGACTCAAGAAGATACACTAGTATTGCACAGATCAAGAATGAGGATAGTACATGAGTGATGATGGGTAATTATACTAAGGGAAACTCACATGCACAGACCAAGGGTAACTAATGGGGAACAAGGGTAACTAATGGGGAACAAGGGGACGACTAAGTATGAGAGAACTTAGCTAGGAGAGTAGTCTGTGGAGGTAAGAATCAAGAGAGTGATATTCTAAGGGAAACAAGACAGGGATAGCATGGAGGGCCTGCCAATGAAGAGATACACCTTTTCAGCTCGTGGGATACATTGTCCATAATAAGAGACTATGGAGGTAAAGTGTACAAGGAGAAGAATATGGTAATATGGAAAGAAAAATGTAATATTACCCCCTTCATATAATTGAGCCCCAGGCTCAATCAGCAGCCCATTCCTATGGAAGAGCTCCTCCGGTTGGGGATCCAATCCTGAAGATAGTGCCCTGCTGGGAGGGGAAAAGCACCTTGAACAGACAGTTACTGATGATGTGCCCAGGTTCGTGGAAAATTCCACAATTCCTATGGGGGCAGAAGCATTCTGTGTGTCTCCAATTGTCGCAGTAGCCACATTGGAAAAGTGAACACTGAACTGTGAGATGTCCAGGGGCATAGAGGTGGCAGTGGCCACAGTGGTGTTGAGGGCAGTCTTGAAGATAATGACCTCATAGGTCACATTGATGACAGATGGTGGATGGAGTGGCTGGGGTGGGATGGAGGATGTCAGGCTGAGGGATGACCTGAACTGGGAAGGAGAGAATGGAGTTCCCATTGGAAAGACAGATCTCACATGGGACCATGCAAACTGGAAAGGTCAGAGGGATTGGGGGTTTGACTTCAATCTTGACTGAGACTGCAATGGCGACTTTGGTCGCAACTGGTTCCTCAGGGATAGGGATGGAGATGGAGGAGTCAGCAAGGAAGTCTGCAGAGAATTCTGAATGAGAGGGAGAAGATGGGTCAGGTTCCCTAGAGATGGGGAAGTCTGTGAGTCATTCAACAAGAGGTCTTGAGCAAGGGGGGGGAATGGAAAGAGCAAGTGAGCAGGGTTGGGAAAGGAGAAAATTTTCTACAGTTTGTATGTAAAGGTCACATTGTGTGGAGGGGAGGGATGAAAGGATATGATGGATGGTGGAGTAAATGAGCATGTGAGGGATCTCCTCAGCATAGGTGGTGAAGCCATGGAGGGATAGGGCATTTAGGGCATGACGAGAGGCTTCACTCAATGTGAATCAGAGGGTAGGGTCTGGGGGATTTTGAGATTCAATGAGACATTGAGCAGAGGCAATAGTGTGATAGGTGTGGATGAGTGAGTGGATCACTTCATCATCAGGGAAGCAGGGATGAGCTTCAATGGCAAGGGTAAGGGCGGGGGTCTCAAGGATAGTGGCGAATAAGGAGAGTCTTTCTCATTCTGGCAGATACATAGGAAAAGCTCATTGTGATCATAAGATTGATTGCAAGGACAAGGAAGAGGAGGATGAGGGGGGGGAGTTGTTCTGAGATATGGGCCAGGACATCGTTGATGAAGAATAATGGGCAAGGGGGCATGTACAGTGTTTGCAAGGTGATACTCATGGAGAGACCAACTTCTTGTGAACACTGTTTTCTTTCTAGAGGGAATAGAGACATTTATAGGTGGAGAGGATTTTAGTTGCATGGCAGAGATTTGACTCAGATTCCCAGGTGTCCTCAGAACATGGGTAGCCTTTCCACAAGGTTAGGAACTGTCGCTTAGACTGCAGTTCCTTGTGACTGTGGATTGCCTCAACTTCGTACTCTTTTTCTCGGTTAATGATGTCAGGTGGCAGTGTTAGGAATGGAGTGCTGTGAGCATGGGTGGTTTGGTAAGGGGATAGAAGGGTGGTGTGGAAGGTATCATGGATGCACCATGTGGGAGGTAGTTGGAGTTTGTAAGATACTGGGGATAAGACATGAGTGATTTCAAATGGGCCATAACATTTTGGGGCTAATTTCCATGATGGAAGTTGGAGGTGGAGATTAGTGGCTTCCAGCCAGACTTGGTCTCTGACTTTCCATAGGGAGAACCTGTGGAATGACTGGGAAGATGTTAACTTCCATGCAGATTCATGGGCAGTGAGGGCTTCTTTTCTATTTTCATCAAGGGTTGCTAAGTGGTCTTTGAGTGTGGGGATGAAGGTTTTGCCTAGTGGGGGAAAGGTCCTTGGTTCATAGCCATACAGTAGGGAGAATGGGGATTTCTGGGTGGAGGAGTGGGGGGCAGAATTGTGGTGGAACTCAGTGTTATAACTCGTGATTACCCCTAGCCTTTTTCCTTCGTCACGTGTCCTCGTCCCTCGTCCACGCGCCTCCGACTACTGTCCCCACGTCCTCGTCAACCCTACAGGAGAGTACCCTCTCTTCTTAGCCACTGTAGGAGTCCCCTCGCCTGCCTTCGTCCTAGCCCTCAGCTACCTCTGAGCCCCCTTGTCACTGCTAGCTTCCCAGCTACCAGTCACCCTTAGCTAACCCTTAGCTAACCCCTAGACCCAGCTACCTCCGGAACCATGTCATCATTGTGTCTACGCGACCTCACTAGACACCCGTGTCTATCACGTGACCTCCATGGCCCTCGTGACTTCCACGTGACCTCTGGTCTCCCTTACCTTGGAAATACCCTCATCCTACCCCTAGTCCTCGGCTACCTCCGAGTCCCCTCTAGCATCCACTCTAGGACCCTCCATGTGATCCCCACATGACCACTCATCCCTTGTGACCTATGCATCTCACCACGTGATGCTTACGCCTTACCTGCGTCTTGCTATCAACTGGTACTCACCCCGTGTATCCCAGTCCCCTCCTATCATCGTGTCCTGGTACTCTCCGCGGACTCCCTCGCTCCTAGCTTACGTGTCCCCCCCATGCGTACCCTCAACCTCTGCCTTGGCACCTTCCCATGCCCCTGTCTTAGCTCATGTGTCTACTATGCATCCCCTCGTGTCCTCTCAGCTTAGACAGCCATTCCTTATCTGACGCCTTGGCACTCCTTGTGTCTTTGCTTGTACCTATGCACTCTCATGCGCCCCCTCGAGTCCCCTCGGCCTAGACAGCCATCATATGCTCCTCATGGTATGCCTGCTTATCGACGTATTGTCTCTCTTCTATAGATAGACTTCCTGTGCTCCTCATGGACTCTTACCTAGCCATGACTCGCACCCATATATATTACATGGTCTGTGCACTCCTAGCACTGGTATATAAGCATAGTACGACTATCTTGTATTCCTCACTTTGACCATTAACTTTGATACCACAACCATCTCCTGTCTGGTCGCCTGAGTCCTTCCAAGCCTTCGGGCTTACCTTGAGGCTTTGCCTCTCGCCACCACTTGTCTTTGAAAGCCATGAGTCGCCTCTTGTGGTAGTAGAACCCGCTGGGACAGTTCCACTGTGTTCCCCCGGTACGCTAGCCCAGACACCTTTGTTCCGCTTCATCTTGGATGGTTCAGTCGTAACACTCAGCAGCTGATAGCACGGTCAACCAGGAATGGGGGTTGTTGGCACAGAAGATGTGCAAGTAGACTTTGAGTTCTTGATTCATCCTTTCCATTTGACTGTCAGTCTGTGTTATGTGTAGCATATGTGGAAGGACTAGGGCTCAAGGGCGATCAACTACCAGGCAATACTCACGAAGAGACTGACATCTGATAGAAGTTTGCGAGAAGTTGCTGGGTTTCAGAGGAAGGTTAGGACTAGGAGTAGTTCTTAGAGTCGCTAAGAACTTCAGGGGGCTGAGGGACTTGGGAGAGACTCAAGATGATATGCTAATATTGCACAGATCAAGAATAGGGAAATACATGTAAATGACAACTGATAGTTATAGTGAAAGAGAGAGAGAGATTTCCATGCACAGACTGTGACACCAACTAAAGGAGGAACTGGGAAAACAACTAAGTATAAGAGAACCTAGTTAGGAGGATAGTCCAGGAGGGTAGGTATCATTAGGAAAGTTGTCTAAAAGAGATAGGTAAGAAACATCAGGGAGGGTCCCCCAATGAAGAGGTAAGCTGTGTTGGCTCGAGGGATGCATTGTCCATAGTAAGAGACTATGGAGGAAAAATGTATAACAAGAAGAATATGATGGAAAGGAGTGAAAATCATAACATTACCCCCTTCGTATAATTGAGCCCCAGGCTCGATCAACCAACTGTCTCTATGAAGAGGATCCTCCAGTGGGCAAACCCAGTCCAAAAATAGAGCCCTGTTGAGAGGGAGATAAGACCTTGAACAGACAGTTACTGACGATGTGCCCAGGTTTGTGGCAAATTCCACAGTTGCAATGGGGGCAAAAGCATTCCATGTGACCCCAATTATGGCAGTAGTCACACTAGAAAAGCGAACACTGAACCGTGAGATGTCTGGGGGCATAGAGGTGGCAGTGGCTGCAGCAGTGTTGGGGGCAGTCCTGAAGATAATGACCTTGTAGACCACATTGATGACAAAGGGTGGAGAGAGTGGCTGGAGGGGGATAAAGGAGGTCAGGCCGAGGAATGACTTGAACTGGGGAGGAGAAAATGGAGTTCCCATTGGGAAGATGGATCTCATGTGGGACTGTGGTGACTGGAAAGGTGGGGGGAATTGGGGGCTTGACCTTGACTTTGACCTTGACTGCAACTGTGACTTCGGTCGCGGGGGATTCCCCTCAGACAGGGATGAGGAAGGAAGAGTCTGGAGGAGGAGGGGAGGTGAGTCGTTCTGTGAGAGGTCTGGGGTGAGGGGGGGGTATAGGGAGAGGGAGTTGGCAAGGTTGAAAAAGAAGAAAATTTTCTACCATTTGTACATAAAGGTCATGTTGTGTGTGGGGAAGAGCAGAGAGAATTCAGCAGACAGTGGGAAAGATTAGGGTATGGGGAATCTCCTCAGCATAGGTGGTGAAGCCGTGGAGAGACAAAGCAGTTAGAGTGTGGCAAGATGCCTCGCTCAACATGAATTGAAGGGGGGGTCTGGGGGGACTAGGGAGTCAGAGAGGTGCAGGGCAGATGCGACTGTGTGATAGGTGTGGATGAGGAAATGGGTTACCTCGTCCTCCAGGAAGATGGGGTGAGCTTCAATGGCAAGAGTGAGAGCTGGGGTTTCTAGGATGGCAGCAAATAGGGAAAGTCTTTCTTGCTCAGGTAGAAATATGGGGAAGGCCCATTGTGATCATAAAATTGATCGTGAGGAGGAGGAGGATGAGGTGTGGGAGATGCTCAGAGAGGTAGAGGAGGACATCGTCAATGAAGAACAGTAGGCAAGGGGGCATGTACAGCATTCACAAGGTGATACTCACGAAGAGACCAACGTCTTGAGAATGCTGTTTCTCTTTTAAAGGGAATGGTGGTATTTATAGGTGGAGAGAATTTTTGCTGTGTGACAAAGGTTTGACTTGGGTTCCCAGATATCTTCTGAGTGTGGGTAGCCCTTCCATGAGGTCAGGAAGTGTTGCTTAGACTGTGGTCCCTTGTGACTGCAGATTGCCTCAACTTTGTACTCTTCTTCTCAGTTAATAATGTCCGGTGACAGTCATAGGAATGGAGTGCTGTAAGCTCAGGTAGTTCAGTAAGGGGATAGAAGGGTGGCATGAAAGACGTCATGGATGTGCCATGTGGGAGGTAATTGGGGTTTGTAAGACACTGGGGACAAGACGCAAGTGATTTCAAATGGGCCATAATGTTTCGGTGCTAGTTTCCTTGATGGGAGTTGGAGGCGGAGATTAGTGGCTTCCAGCCAGACTTGGTCTCCGACTTTCCATGGGGAGAAACTGTGGGATGATCGGGAGGATATTAACTTTCAGGTGGATTTGTGGGTGGCAAGGGCTTTTTTTCTATTTTTGTTGAGGATGGCTAAGTGATCTTTGAGTGTGGGGATGGGGGTTTTGCCTAGTGGGGGGAAGGTCCTTGGTTCATATCCATACAATAAGGAGAATGGGGATTTCTTGGTGGAGGAGTGGGGGGTGGAGTTGTGGTGGAATTCTGCAGTGGATAGGGCTGTTGACCAGGAGTGGGGGTTATTGGCACAGAAGATGCATAGATAGACTTCGAGTTCTTGGTTAGTTCATTTGGTTTGGCCATCAGTTTGAGGGTGGTAGGCAGATGATAGGCAGATGTCGTATTTCAGTAGTCGAGCGAGTTCAAGGGCAAAGGCTGAGGCGAATTGAGGACCTCAGTTAGATATGATGAAGTCATAGAGGCCAAACTGTTTGAACATGTTGTCAAAAAAAAGGAGGGCTACTCCAGTGGCGTCAATGGTCTTAGAGCATGGAAGGAGAATGACCCCCTTAGTAAGACCATGGTTGACCATGACCATGATGGAATCAAAAGAATTAGATGGGGGGAGGTCAGTGATGAGGTCCATGGAGAGTTGGCAGAAGGGGATGGAGGAGTGTGAGGGGATAGGAATGAGGGGGGGGGGCAGAATGGGTGAGTGTTGACCTTACTCTGTTGACAAGTCGGGCAGCCCGTGATGAAGTGTTTGATGAACGTTGCCAGACCTGGCCACCAGAAGTCACGTTCCAGGACAGATTTGATGTGAAAGATGCCCATGTGACCCGTCAATGGGGAGGAGTGGATAGCATGTAGGAGGGGGGATCTGGTAGCAGGTGGTACATACATCTTTTGGCAGAAGAAGAGATGTCCATTTTCGAAGGTCCAGTCAGAGATGAGGGAGAAAGGGAATAGGGGGAAAGAGGAGGAGATGGCTTCCAGTGCTCGAGTGACTAGGGGGTCAGAAGGTGTAGAGGATTTGATGAGGTCAGTGAGGATAAGATCTAGCATGTTGATGACGAGGGGTTTTGGGATGATGGGGGAGTCTATGTTGTCGAGGAAGGTATCTATGTGATCTCAACAAGAGAGGGCATCTGCTGGTCCCATCTTGGTGCCAGGGGTGACTTTCCAGATGATGTCAAAGTCTTGGAGAAAGAGAGCCCATCAAGCTTGTTGTCAAGAGAGTTTGCGGGGGTCACATAGATAAAAGAGGTTTTTGTGGTCCATGATGATGGTGGCAGGGTGAGCAGTGCACTGCAGGTGATGACACCACTCCGAGAGGGCAAGAATGACTGTGAGAAGTTTGCGGTCATAGATATCATAGTTGCATTTGGTGGGGGCGAGAGTTTTTGAGAAATAAGCTAAGGGGTGGAGGTCTCCATTAGGGTCGGGTTGCATGAGGACTGCACCTGTGGTGGATAAAAAGGTGTCGGTCATGACCGAAAATGGTTTTGAGGGATCAGGAAGAGCAAGAACCAGGGCAGAGCAGAGGGTGGAAATGAGGGAGTGGAATGCCTTTTGTTGGAGGGAGGTCCAGTTCCAGGCTTCATTTTTTTTGGTAAGGAAGACTAGGGGGGCGATGATGTTGGAGAAATTGGGGATGAATTTCCAGTAAAAGTTGGTGAATCCAATGAACAATCTGATGCTGGTGATGGTGGTAGGAGGTTTCTAGTTTTTGAGGGCAGTGAGTTTGTGAGGGTCCATTTGTACTTCACTGTTTCTGATGATAAGGCCAAGATACTCCATGGTTGGAGAATCGAAAGAACATTTGGAGAGTTTGACTGAGAGATTATGCTCACATAGGTGAAGGAGGACATGTTGGGTATGTTCATGATGGAGAGAAAGAGAGCCTTTAGTACAGATATCTAAGTCATCCATGTAGATCTTTAGCCAGCATTCAGCGATCATGTCTGCAAAGATGTGGTTCATGAACGCCTGGAAGGTGGAGGGGGCATTGGAGAATCCAAAGAACATCACTCTGGGTTCAAAGAGTTCTAGGGGGGTAATGAATGCTGCTTTCCATTGATCGGATTCATGGATTCGGATGTTGTTATATCCCCAGCAGATATTCATCTTGGTGAAATGGTTGGCATCTCTCATGTCATCCAGGAGGTCAGAGATGAGAGGTAGGGGGTAGGCATTTCAAATGGTATGGGAGTTCAGATAGCAGTAATCTTGGCATGGGTGAAGAGTCCCATCTTTCTTGGGAACAAAGAAAAAGGGGGAGGCTTGGAAGGATTTGGATGGGATGATGTGACCAGTTTTGAGATGTTCCTTGATGAATTCTTTGAGGGATTCTTTTTCTTTGGGGTTCAGGGAATAGATCTTGGCAATCTTCAGGACAAAGAAGTCCTTAAGATCAATGGTATGATCAAAGGGGCAATAGGCAGGGAGGGTGTTATGGGTGGACTTGGCAAAAATATCAGTGAAGTCCTTGCAGAAGTTGGGGACTGTGGTTGGAGTAAGTGTTGATTTCTGGGCTATCTCAGTGGAGATGGTTAGTTTGTAGATCGTTTCTTCCTCGATCTCCTTTGGGGGAGGGCACTCACAAAGAGTCCTCTCAACCCTCTGGGGAGACGTCAAGATGGAGATGGTGTGATCCTTCCAGTCAATGTTGGGATTCCATTTGATTAACCAGGGCATGCCTAGGATGATCTGGGGGATCTTTTGTCAAAGAACAAAGAGGGTTTCGATGGAAGAGAAAGAGCCATGCGAGACCGTGGTTGTCATAGTCCAATGGATGGTCCCTGAAGAATTCAGGGTTCCATCAATGTTATAGGTGAGGATTAGGTGGGGAACTTTTGTGAGACAGAAATTTCCTCTGGGTAGGAGATGAGGGTCGATGAAATTTCCAGTCATGCCTGAGTTAATGAGGGTGGAGGTTTTGATGCTTAGTACTTTGACATCCAAACAAAGGGTTCTATTCTTTTGTGATGCTACGAGTACATGGGTGAAGTCTGGGGAAGAAGATGTCGAAGCTACTTCCCTCTTCAAAAATCCTTTGCTTTTTGCACATTGGCAAATTGGATGGCATTCACTTCCTCTCCTTCCTTGTCATAACACATTTTGAGGACTGAGAGGATCTCAGCCTCATTTTTTCTGGAGGTATGAAGGGAATTCGGGTGTGGCGGGGGGGGGAACGGGGGGGTGGGGGGGGGGGGTGGTGGTGGGGGGGGCAGGGCGAGAAGAGTGGTGATTCATATATTCTGAGGGCAACCCAAGGTTTTTCTGCAATTGTGGGCATTATGACCAATGGTTCTACAATGGAAGCACTAGCCTTCCTTGATGCATTTTGCTCGTTCAGTGGGGGTGAGTTTGACTAGAGTGATGGATGAGTCAACATCCATGGCGTTGGAGTCTCTGGAAGTGTGGTTGTTGTGGAGAGAAAATGGGGTGGTGGTGGTTCTGGCGTGGAGTGCCTGGATTCTCATTTTCTGGGCATGGAAGGCTTTAGCTTTCATTACCCAGTCCATGATGGTGGTAGGGATGGTCCCCATGGACAAAATCATGGTGGTGATTTGTTGGTCTAGTCCTAGGGCAAAGTGGTCAATGAGGGTGGTCTCATCCATGGTGTTGGACTTCCCAGCGAGATTCTGGAAGTCAGTAATGTACTGTTGGAATCCATCATTGGAGTGGGTGATTTTCTGATGCAATTTGACCAATTCCAGGCAGGCGGTGGCTTTTACATTGTAGGAGAAGAAGGTGGTCTCGAAGTCCTTGATGAAGTCGTCAAAGGTTTTCCCTATAGTGATGTTGAGATCGGCCATTTTGTCATACCATGCTTCGGCGAAGGATGCTCCTCGACCAGTGGGCATTTTGTTGAGAGTGGTCATGATCTTCTCGGGATCTCCAGGGTAGAGGCTTTGGTTGATCTGGAAGTAGGCATTCATGGCTTTCATCCATCGCGAGGCATCAGCAGAGGATCCAGAGAAGTCTGTGGGGAGGGCGGCTTTAAGTTCGGGAGGCATGGTGGGTGAGGGAGAGCAGGAAATGTTGATTGGGCTGGGTTGACAAGGGGGTGGACTAGGTTGATGAGGGGATGGACTAGGTTGACGAGGGGATGGACTGGGCTGGGAGGAGTTACTTGGTCTTTGATGTTTGGGCGAGGGTGTGAAGGATGGGTCAAGAAGTGGGGTTCTACTGGACCTGGCAATTCATTTTGAAGGTAGATGATATTGGGAGAGATCAGGGAGTTCAGAATCACTATCTCCTGGAGCTTTGAATGATGTGATGAGAGGGTGGTGGATCCTTCACCTAGAGAGGTGGGACCAAGAGATATTCTTGATCTTTTGTTACATGTAGCATACATGGAAGGACTAGGGCTCAAGGGCGATCAACTACCAGGCAATACTCACGAAGAGATTGACATCTGATAGAAGTTTGTGAGGAGTTGCTGGGTTTCAGAGGAAGGTTAGGACTAGGAGTAGTTCTTAGAGTCGCTAAGAACTTCAGGGGGCTAAGGGACTTGGGAGAGACTCAAGATGATATACTAATATTGCATAGATTGAGAATAGGGAAATACATGTAAATGACAACTGATAGTAATAGTGAAAGAGAGAGAGAGATTCCCATGCACAGACCATAACACTGACTAAAGGAGGAACTGGGAAAACAACTAAGTATAAGAGAACCTAGTTAGGAGGATAGTCTGGGAGGGTAGGTATTGTTAGGAAAGTTGTCTAAAAGAGATAGGTAAGAAACATCAGGGAGGATCCCCCAACAAAGAGGTAAGCTGTGTTGGCTCAAGGGATGCGTCATCCATAGTAAGAGACTATGGAGGAAAAATGTATGACAAGAAGAATATGATGGAAAGGAGTGAAAATCATAACAGTCTGAGGGTGGTAAGCAGATGATAGGCGAATGTCATATTTGAGTAGGTGAGTGAGCTCAAGAGCAAAGGCAGAAGCGAATTGAGGGCCTCAATTGGATATGATGAAGTCATAGAGGCCAAATCTTTTGAATACATTGTTGAAAAAAAGGAGGGTGACTCCAGCAGTGTCAATGGTTTTTGAGCAGGAAAGGAGGATGACTCCCTTAGTAAGACCATGGTTGACCATGACCATGATAGGATTGAAAGAGTTGGATGGTGGGAGATTGGTGATGAGGTCAATGGAGAGTTGGCAGAAGGGGATGGAGGAGGTCAAGGCGATGGGGAGGAGAGGGGGGTGTGAGGAATGGGTGTTAACCTTGCTTTGTTGGCAGGTGGGGCAGCTGGCAATGAAGTGTTTGATGAAGGTAGCTAGGCTGGGCCACCAAAAGTCCTATTCAAGGATGGCTTTGGTGCGGAAGATGCCCATATGGCCTGTGAGTGGAGAGGAGTGGATGGCATGTAGTAGTGGGGACCAAGCAGGGGGTGGGACATACATCCAGTGACTGAAAAACAGGTGGTGGTTTTCAAAGGTCCAGTCAGAGGTGAGTGAGCAAGAGAATAATGGAGATGAGAAGGAGATGGCTTCCAGCACCTGAGTGACTAGGGAGTCGGAAGATGTGGAGGACTTGATGAGGTTGGTGAGAGTGAGATCAAGTGCGTTGATGATGAGGGTTTTGGGGATGATAGGGGAATTGGCATTGTTGAGGGAGGTATCTACATGGTCTTGACAAGAGAGAGTGTCCACTGGTCCCATCTTGGTGCTGGGGGTGACCTTCCAGGCAATGTCGAAGTCTTGAAGAAAGAGGGCCCAGCAAGCTTGTTGTTGAGACAGTTTGCAGGGGTTGCGCAGATAGGAAAGGTTTTTATGGTCAGTGATAATGGTGATGGGGTGGGTGGCGCATTATGGATGGTGTCACCATTCAGAGAGGGTGAGGATAACTGCAAGGAGTTCTCTGTCATAGATGTCATAGTTGCACTCAGCAGGGGTGAGAGTTTTCAAGAAGTAGGCTAAGGGGTGAAGGTCTTCATTGGAGTCAGGTTGCATGAGGACAGCTCCAGTAGCTGATACAGAGGCATCAGTTATGATTGAAAATGATTTGGAGGGGTCGGGGAGTGCAAGGACAGAGGTGGAGCAGAGAGCTGAGATGAGGGAGTGGAAAGCATTTTGTTGAAGGGAGGTCCAGTTCCAGGTTTTGTTCTTTCAGGTGAAAAAGACTAGGGGAGCGACTGTTATGTTTTTCTTTCCATATCATCGCATTCTCCTTCTTGTACACTTTACCTCCATAATCTCTTACCACAGGGGATGCACTCCTCGAGCCCAAGAGGTATACCTCTTTGTTGGTGGACCTTCTATGCTATCCCTTTCTGGCTTTCCTTAGAATATTGCTCTCTTGATACTTATCTCCGCAGACTACTCTCCTAGCTAAGTTCTCTCATACTTAGTCATTCCCTTGTTCCCCATTAGTTATCCTTGGTCTGTGTGTGGGAGTTTCTCTTAGTATAATTACCCATCATCACTCATGTACTATCCTTATTCTTGATCTGCGCAATACTAGCGTATTCTCTTGAGTCCTCCCTAGTTCTTCATTATAGAAAGCCCTTAGTGACTCTAGTCATGATGATCACAATGCTATGGTAGGACGTGAGCCAGGTATGCTCTTCATTGTATTGCATTCGGCCTGGTGAAAGCTCAATGAAATGGAATATTAGCACCCACTGCAGCCTCTGTAAAACGCCATGCATCTACTCTGCCAGTTAGTACATACCATCTTCATGGGAAATGGATCAAGTTGGACAACCATTCTCATGGAGGTGCATATTTCTAGTTCAAAGAGCCTTATACCTCTTCTGAGTCTCTAAAATTGTTTAGTTCTTAGGTCACTGGCTGAAGAAATTCCAGGAGAGTCCCAACCTCACAGTACCATGTCATCTACACTGCCATGATCCCCTCATCAACCACAGAGTGTTACGATCCACAGTGGATCGCCCTTTCTTTTCTTTCTTCTTCGTACTTAGCCAAGTCCTCATGCGTCTCTGTCTTATCTCAGACTTAGGAACTCCATCTACGCCCCGAGTTCCACTTCCCCGGTTCCTCCCTATCTCTTATCTCGGAACCGACTGTATTATTAGAACTGACTCACCGTGACTCATCCTTATCTACTGCGGATGACTCACTCTTTATCTCAGACTTACTAGAAGTCCATTACCTAACCCTCTTGGCATTTGTACTTATATCGCTCCACTCGCATGTACTTCTCTTTAGCTTAGTCTACTCAATTCTATAAGCTCTAAGCCCACTCCTTGCTCCCCTCGTCGTGGTCTGTTATCCACACACTGAGACTATGGGTCATTCCTAGGTCTCCACCTTGTAACCTTGCCCCGGACTTAAGGAAACCCCTTGAAGTCCAACCGCAAGTTGTTTGACGTCACTTCCATTCAAGGAGTCCCCTTGAACACGTGTCTCTGAAGACTTCTGTTGGGACACTCTGCATACCCTCCCTCGTCTTCGTATCTACCTTGAGCTCACTTTGAGTCCCCACTGGTATTCCACAGCCCAGTGTAACAAAAGACTAAGCTACCTATCTACTACAGACGACTCTCAGGTCACTCCACTCTCCCATTCCCGCCTTCAGCCTACATGGGGTAATTCCCTGGGCACTGTGTCACCATTAGCTTCCACTGGTTCCTCTCCCGAGGTATGCCCGAACAAGGCCAGTCCTCCCCCGAGCCCTTGTCCCCCTTGTCCCTCAAACACTCGGATCATGAGATCAACCCCACCTCTACCCAAGAGGAAGACGAAACCCTCCACCTTGCCCAAGGAATCGCTCAACACCTTAGTATTCCATGAGTTCCTTCCCCTTCGACTCCCACTCCCATTGCCACGCAACCTAGCATGTCTCTCCCTACCAGACCTACTAAGCCGCCCGCTCTCACAGGCTTTCCTCTCACTCATATGCGCCCCACCGTTATGCCCCTACCCTCACCCCCAGCAACTATGTCCAACAAGGAACTCCACCTTGGAGCCCCTGAACCCTTCGATGGGTCCTATGATCAATCCGAACAGTGGTTCAACACTGTCCAGTTCTACCTCCTTGTCAACGCCAACGTCTACTGTTACGACTTAACCATCCAGGGTGAGGTGGAACAGGGGTGTCTGGACTAGCATACCAGGGGAACGCGGTGGAACTGTCCCGGCGGGTTCTACTACCATGAGAGATGACTCATGGCTTTCGAAGGTGAGTGGTGGCGAGAGGCAGAGCCTCAAGGTAAGCCTAGAGGGCTTCAAGGACTAAGGCGACCAAATGGGAGATGGTTGTGATATCGAGTTTAATGGTCAAAGTGAGGAATACAAGATAGTCGTACTATGCTTATATACCGGTGCTAGAAGTGCACAGACCATGTAATAGATATGGTAATGAGTCATGGCTATGTAAGAGTCCATGAGAACATAAGAGAGATCTATGTATAGAGACAAGGGGATACATCAATAAGCAGGCATACCGTGAGGAACATATGATGGTCGTCGAGGCTGAGGGGCAATGCGAGAGGAGGCAAGGGCACGAGGAGTGCCGAGGTGATGGATAAGAGGATGCATGAGAGCACGCAGGTATAAGCGAAGGCACGAGGAGTGCTGAGGCAACAGATAGGAGATGGCCGTCAAGGCCAAGGGGACATGAGGGGATGCGTAGTAGATGCGTGAGCTAAGACAGGGGCACGAAGTAGTGCCAAGGCGGAGGATAAGGGATATGCGTGGGGGGAATGCATAGGCTAGGAGTTAGGAGGTCCGCGGAGGGTACCAGGACATGATGATAGGAGGGGACCAGGATATGCGGGGTGAGTACCAGTCGATAGCAAGACGCGGGTAAGGCATAAGCATCACGTGGTGAGACGCGTAGGTCACGAGGGATGAGTGGTCACGTGGGGATCACATGGAGGGTCCTAGGGCAGATGCTGGAGGGGACTCGGAGGTAGCCAAGGACTAGGGGTAGGACGAGGGTATCTCTGAGGTGAGGGAGACTGGAGGTCACGTGGAAGTCACGAGTGACTGTGAAGGTCGCATAGACGTGACAGAGGGACGCGGTGCCGGAGGTAGCTGGGTCTGGGGGTTAGCTAAGGGTTAGCTAAGGGTGACTGATAGCTGAGGGGCTAGCAGCGACAAGGGGGCTCAGAGATAGCTGAGGGCTAGGACAATGGAAGGCGAGGAGACTCCTACAGTGGCTAAGAAGAGAGGGTACTCTCCTGTAGGGTCAACAAGGGTGCGGGGACGGTGGACGGAGGCGCGTGGACGAGGGACGAGGACACATGACGAAGGAAAAAGGCTAGGGGTATTCGCGAGTTATAACATCTACAACACCAATGCAAAGAAAATCGCGTTCGCTCTTTCACATATGACTAAGGGCTCCATGGCCATATGGGCTGTGACCTTCCATCAGAAGTGTATCTCCGCCGGGACCATCAATCTCGGAACTGTCGCTGCCTTCACTGCAGAATTCCAAGCCGCATTCAAACACCAAGACTCCATAGGAAACACCATCACCTGGCTCTCCACCACCCACATGCAGAAGAAGAAGGACGGATTCTCCCCAACCCTTCTTAACTATATCGCCACCTTCTGCAGCAAAGTCGCTGTCGCACAAATCATGGACGACAACGTCCTCATAGCCTACTTCGCCACCGGACTCCCCTCATCCATCATGTACAAGATCTACATGATGGAAACTCCCCCGACCACCATCAAGGACTGGTACTCAAAGGCCATGCACTTCAACAACATGTGGAACCGTGCCCATGAAGTTGCTTCCAGGTCCGGAGCCACCTGGGCCAAAGACATCACCTTCACGCTGAAACCCTATGCCGACCCCAATGCTATGGATGTGGACGTCATCTGCACCATCACCAAGATGACCCCAGAAGAGAAGCAACGTTGCATTAAGAACAACCTCTGCTTCCACTGCTGCCAAAGTGGCCACTCCTCCAAGACCTGCCCTGCATTTTCCCCACAGGTACCAAGAACCCCTTGCCTGCCTGCTAAGAAGGTGGCTGAGGTTGCTGATGATGAAGAACTGCCTCACCTCCAAGAAGTCGAGGATGATGATGAAGATGAGGAATCGGTCAAAGCCGTGTTCCTCCAGGATTTTTAGAAAGGAAGCCTACCTCGATGTTAGCACCTTCCTACATCACCTCTGTACTTGTAAAAGCTGTGACTAAATCAATAATCATCCCAGTCCAAGTCATATGCCCCTCGTACACCATGAAAACCATCAACACCAGAGCACTCGTTGATAGCGGCACCAGCATCTCCTGCATTGACTATGACTTCATTGCCAAACACAAGCTCCTCCTGACGAAACTTGCCTCCCCCATCCTCACCAAAAACGTGGATGGAACTTGTTACGCGTAGCGTACAAAGGAGGGCTCAAGGTAATGGGAGTCGTCTACAGGCGATACTCACGAAGAGACCGACGTCTGATAGGGACTTGGGACAAGGAGACTACCCTAGAATCGCTAGGGTAGT
>JBBPLO010000614.1:0-16976 GCA_038089835.1 Retiboletus flavoniger | reverse complement strand
GAGCAACTTAGAGCTCGTAGAATTAAGGAGACTAAGCTAAGGAGAAATACAGAGGAGTACGCGATATAAGTACAGTTGCCAGTGGTTATGTAATGGGCTTCTAATGGGCCCGAGATAAGAAGCGAGTCATCCGCAGTAGATAAGGATGAGTCACTGTGAGTCAGTTCTAATAATACAACGGTTCCGCGATAAGACGGAAGGGAAGGAACTGGGGAAGCGGAACTTGAGGCGAGAACAGAGTTCCTAAGTCCAAGATAAGGCGAGAGACATACGAGGACTTAGCTAAGTAAAAGAGAAGGTAAAGGAAAAAAGGGCGATCCACCCTGGATTGTAACAAATAGGAGTAGATGGTGGTGAAGTTGTTCATGTGTGCATGGGTGATTCTAGTGCATAGGGACATGCATGTGATGATACGAGTGTGAAACGATGATCTCAAAAGATGTATTTCAAAGAAATACTACAAAGCTTTATAGTCCGGGCATTTCCCAGAACTGTCAGGAACAAATGTAGTGAACTGTAACTATAAAACGAAGTGAAATGGTGATGAAACAATTATGACATAGTATGAAAGTGTCCAAAGTGAATCTGAAACAACCAGAAGACCATCTGGAGTATGTCCAGAGTTCCGGACCAGTGCAGAAAAAGAGTCCAGACTAGGTCAGATGGATTCAGAACTGGTCGGACGGATCAGAAAGCATTTGGACGGACTGGAAAGCATTTGGATGGATTAGAAAGCATTCAGATGGATTGGAAGGTGTTCAGACAGACTGGAAAGCATGCAGATGGACCGGAAAGTGTTCTTCCATCAAGGTGGAGTGACTGGGAGTGACTGGAAACTTGTAGAAATGCCATATATTGTTACGCTAGGCTGTGGAAGACTAGTGGGAACTCAAAGTGAGCTCTCGTGGATATGAAGACGAGGGAGGATACGCAGGGTGTTCTGACAGAGGACTTCGGAGACACGTGTTCAAGGGGACTTCTTGAACAGAAGCAATGCCAAACGGCTTGCAGTTGGACTTCAAGGAGTTTCCTTAAGCCTGGGTTGAAGGTACAAAGTGAAGGCCTCAGGGAAGTCCCTTAGCCTTAGTGTGCTGATAACAGACAGCGACGAGAGAAGCGAGGAGTGGCTTAGAGCTCGTAGAATTGAGTAGACTAAGCTGAGGAAAGTACAGGGGAGCAAAGCGATATAAGTACATATGCCAAGAGGTTTAGGTAATGGACTCCTAGTGAGTCCGAGATAAGGAGTGAGTCATCTGCAGTAGATAAGGGTGAGTCATGACGAGTCAGTTCTAATAATACAATCGGTTCCAAGATAAGAGAGACAGGAGGAACTGGGGAGGCGGAACTTGGGGCATAGACGGAGTTTCTAAGTCCGAGATAAGATGAGAGACGAATGAGGACTTAGCTAAGTACAAAAGAAATAGAGGAAAATGGGCGATTCACCGTGGATTGTAACATTACCCCCGTGCGAGGGGTGAGACTCTGACGAACCTTCTAAAGGTCGATATATCCGGTGCCCAGGGAGCCCATCATGTTAGCATAAGCAACGTCATTGAAAACATCATCGATGTCATCATCTCTGTAGTTATGGGTTTTGATTGGAGAGTGGCGACAAGGTCGGCGGTTGTGATGACATGGTGGTGGTATGAGACACGGGGAAGGAGTCAGGTGAGTCTGGCGGTTGCATAGTTGTTCTGGTGACCAATTCCCTTGGGATGATCCAGAGGATGACGAGAAGTGAGGTGGGGGAGGAGGTCGTCAGAGGGGGCAGCATTGCTGCAAGTGTCCGGGGGCGAAGTTAAGACAGAGGGGGCACTGGTAGACCTGGCAGTTGGCCCAAAAGTGGCTGAGGCAATGGCGTTTGAAGCATGCCTGCTGGTATCGAGGGTGGGACGGTGTAAGGATGGTGGTACCATCATTGCCAGTCCAGAAGGCCTCTGCTCAGGCTAAGAAGTCTATTTCGGCTGGATCGGGGGGGAAGGAAGACGTGGAGGGGGTAGAGTTGGCTCGGCGAGCCTGTCGTTTGGAGTGTTCTTTCAGGTACCTGTCTAGGTCCTGGAAGAACTCGAGGGCTCCAAGTTGGTAGGCAAGGAGCAGCGAGATGGCATGGGCATCTTGGTAGATAGATGAGATGACGGTGTGGAGGCATGCACGTTGGGCATCAGATGGGTTAGGGGAAATGAGACTGAGGCAAGCAATCTGTAGGTAGAGTTTGGAGACGAGCTCCAAAGGGGATGCATCCTCTATGAAGGACTGCATGGGTATGACGAGATGAGAGTCAGTCAGAGCTGACGCGAGTTCCTGGAGGTCGCTACAGGATGGGTAATCTTTGCACAGATGATGCATTTTGATGGGAACGTTGACACTAAGGATAGGTGTCAGGATGATGGTAGCGAGTGAGACAGGAGGGAGCTTGGGCAAGCGGTCTCCCCATTGTGGGGGACCAGCAGCAAGGGATCCCCATCCAGGGGAGGGAGCATAGGAGGATGACGTCAACAGGTCATACACAGTGGACACGTGAGAAGCTATGGTAGGAAAATCTATAGGTAATTTGTTGGCAAGGACGACGTTACATTCGTCAGCGAGGGGAGAAGAGAGAGGAGGGGAAGAATGGAGGGATGATACTGTGGTGATGGAGGACATAGTAGGTAGTTTGACAGTTTTGTTTCTTTTTTGGATTGACTACAAGGGGGAGAGAGAGAGAAGGGGATCTAAGGAGGAAAGGCGTGAGGGTGTGCCTTCTTATAGGCGAGGAGGATGGTCTGTGTGTGTCGAAGGTCTTTTTCAGGGAGCCAGGAATCATCATTGGTGGAGTATCCCTTCCACCGAACCAGATAGTGGCACTTATCCGAAGCACCTCTGTGGCATATGATCTTTTCGACTTCGTACTCCGCTTGTCCGCCGATGAGCTCCGGCTTGAAATGGGGGCTGTAAATGGCATTTTCGCAATAGGGCAATAAGAGGAAAGCATGGAACATGGGGTGGAGTTTCCACGTTTTCGGGAGGGCTAGGCGATACAAGACGGGGGATAAGACATCAGTGATAGTGAATGGTCCTTCTCGTTTAGGGGCAAATTTGGGGTTGGCTAATTCCCGTCGGAGGTTCGGGGCCTCAAGCCATACCTTATCTCCCTTGTTAAAGGGGGTGAAGGGTCATTTGTTCTGGTTGGCCATCACTTGACATGCCAGTTCATGGGAAGCGAGTGCTTCATTTTGGGTGGAGGAGAGCTCTCAGAATCAGGTTTCGACAGCCGGGACGTTGGTGGAGGGGACTAGAGTGGGTAGAGGGTTAGGTTCGTAATCCATGAGGAGGAAGAAGGGGGATTTGCTTGTGACGGAGTGAGGGCAGTGGTTGTGAGTGAACTTGGCCAGGGAGATCTTACCAGCCCACAAAGTGGGGTCATCTTCACAGAAGATATGGAGGTAGGCTTCTATCTCTTGGTTGACCCTCTTGGTTTCTCCGTTGGTCTGTGGGTGGAACATGGTGGAGAGGGCGAGCTTGTAGTTGAGGATTCTCCCTAGTTCTTTGGAGAATGCAGAGGCAAATTGGGGGCCATGGTCGGAGATGATTTTGTCAGGGAGCCCATATCGGGAGTAGACCTTGTGGGCGAATAAGGTGGTGATTCCGTCAGCAGTGATGGTTTTCTTTGTGGGGCAAAGAATTACCCCCTTCATAAGGCTGTGGTCAACCACAACCAGGAGACTATCAAATCTGTCAGAGACAGGGAGATCAGTGATTAGATCACAAGAGATCTGTTGGAAGGGATGAGTGCAGGAGGAACAGATGGGCATGAGGGGAGGCATGGTCAGGTGAGTGTTGGCTTTGTTTTGTTGGCATACAGCGCAGCTGGAGATGTAGTTCCGGACATGGGCAGCAAGACCAGGCCACCAGCATTTGGCTGTAACAAGTTGGTGAGTTTTCAAGTAGCCGGGGTGGCCAGCGGTAGGGTGGTTGTGGTGTTTGGCCAAGACTGCTTGGCGGGAATTGGGGGGAATGTAGAGACGGCTGTGGAAGGTGAGGGCGCCATTGACAGATTGCAAGGGGGAGAATCAGGTGTGGAAGAATGCAGGGAGTGGTGTGGAAAGGGATTGGATCACTTGGAGGGCCGTGGGGTCAACGGTGCATTCATTGGAGATTTGTTTAGCAAGGATGGTGTTGACGGACACGACAAATGTCATCTCAGGGAGAAGGGTGACAGCAGAGTTGTCCATCTCATGGGAGTCATGATCAGGGCGACGGGAGAGGGTGTCAGGGGTGGTGAGCTTGGTGGTGGGGGTGTAGGAGAATTCGAGGTCATAGTCGGCAAGGTCGAGGAGCCAGCATGCCTGACGCTGGTTGAGGTCTTGGGGTTTACAGAAATAGGTGAGGTTGCGATGGTTGGTGAAGACTTTGATGGGGAAGGGAGTGCCTTTAAGATAGTGGCGCCAGGCGGAGAGGGTGCACATGATGGCGAGGAGCTCGTGATCATGGATATTGTAGTTTCATTCAGCGGGGTTGTACGACTGGGAGATGTAGGAGCAGGGTTTCCACTCCCTGTTGGGGTCAAGCTGCTGGAGGATTGCACCAGAGGCAAACTTTGAGGCGTCGGTTGCGATGGCAAATTGAGCGCCAGTATTGGGGAGTTGTAGAACAGGTCGGGATTGGAAGGCGTCCTTGAGGGTGTCGAAGGCATTTTGACATGTGGGGGACCATTCCCATGGTTGATTTTTCTTGGTAAGGTCGATCAATGGTCAGGCAGTGGTGGAGTAGCCTTTGATGAAGCATCTGTAGAAGTTAGCGAACCCCAGGAAGGAGCGAACTTGTTTCAGAGTGGTCAGGGTGGGCCACTTAGAAATGCCCTCGAGTTTGACAGGGTCCATGGCGATGTGACCCAGTTTAACGATGAGGCCGAGGTATTCCACTTTGTCGGTGGCGAACTTACACTTTTTGAGTTTGAGGTGGAGATCAAGCTCCATCATTTGTTGGAGGACATGGTGAGTCCTGTCAGTGTGAGTAGTCTCATCGGGGGAGAAGATGAGGAGATCATCCATATAGATAACTAGCCATCCTTTGGCGATCAGGTCTCCGAAGGAGTCATTCATGAATTGCTGGAATGTAGCAGGGGAGTTAGTGAGCCCAAAGTACATGACGTTGGGCTCAAAGAGGCCTCGGTGGGTTCCAAAGGCAGCCTTCCACCAGTCTTCTGGGGAGATCTGGATGTTGTTGTATCCCCAGCAGACGTCGAACTTAGTGAATTTGTGGGCGTCCTTGAGTTTATTGATGAGTTCAGAGATAAGGGGGAGAGGGTAGGCATCTCGAATGGTCGCCTCATTGAGTTTCTGGTAGTCTTGGCAAAGGCGTAGTCCTCCATCCTTCTTGTGGATGAAGAAAAAGGGGGATGCTTGGGGGGATTTGGAGGGAGAAATCTTCCCAGCAGCAAGGTTTTCATCGATGAATTTGTCAGCGGCAGCTTTCTCATCAGGGGAAAGTGGGTAGATCTTCCTGATGGAGGGGGTGAAGTCAGGCTTTAGGGAGATCTTGTGGTCATAAGGTTGAGATGGGGATAGGTGATCAGCTGCTTCTTGGGAGAAGACCGCTTTGAATTCTTCATACTCGGGGGGTAGCGAGGTTTTTGGAGTAGTGAGAGCTTCTTCCTTGGTGAGTTTGGTGGCTTTAGTGATTTTGGCTATCTGTGAAGCTTGGAGGAATCTGGATCCACAGCGAATGATCCGGAAGACGGATCGGTTGCATATGGTGATGTTCAGGTATCTCTCCTCTACTTCTCGGTCGAGATAGTTGTGGAGGTGATCGTGGGAGATGGCACAGATGGGGATGGAGTCAGGTTCATGTACTGGGAAGGTGTAGACCTTGTTGTGTCATTCAAGGTCTTTCTTGTGTTCGTGGTGGAGGAGGGCGGACTGGTCAATGGATTTGTTCAGGGTCAGGGTATGAGTGGTCCAGTCAATTTTCAGGTTGGCGGTGCGAAGCCAAGGGAGTCCTAGTATGAGGTTGTCTCGTCCTAGGTGCATGACATGGAAGAGGACCTTTTGGGCTAGTCCTTTGACGTTGAGGAATAGGGAGCACGAGTGGGTGATCTTTCCTCGATGGTTGGTGGTTCCATCCGCATTTTTGGTGAGGATGGGGGTGGCAAGTTTTGTCAAGGGGAGTTTGTGTTTGGCGACAAAGTCATAGTCGATGCAGGAGATGCTGGCACTGCTATCAACGAGCGCTCTAGTGTCGACGGTTTTCATGGTGTACGAGGGGCATATGACTTGGACTGGGATGATCATAGATTTAGTCACAGCTTTTACTAGTACAGAGGTGATGTAGGAAGGTGCTAACGTCGAGGTAGGCTTCCTTTCTAAAAATCCTGGAGGAATACTGCTGTAGAGAGCTGAAGCTCTCTACGGTGGTATACGCCATTCCTACGAGTTTTCAATGACTCCCAGTCACTCCACTTCGATGGTAGAACCACCTCCGGACCGTCCGACCTAGTCCGGACTACTTTCCCGTGCCGGTCTGGAACTCCGGATGAACTCCGGATGGTCTCCTGGTCTACATCTCCCTGGTTGTTCCATATTTACTTTGGACACTTTCATACTATGTCATAACTGTTTCATCACCATTCTGCTTCATTTTATAGTTACAGTTCATCACCTATTTGTCCCTGACAGTCCTGGGAAATGCCCGGACTATAAAGCTTTGTAGTATTTCTTTGAAATACATCTTTGGAGATCATCGTTTCACACTCGTATTATCGCACGCACGTCCCTATGCACTTGAATCACCCGCACACACACGAATAACTTCACTGCCGTCTACTCCTATCGCTCTATGACGCCCTGAACACCTACCACCCCGACGACGCAACTCCGGACTCTCAGACTCCCGGACTTTCCCGCGCTCACTCCGGACTTCCTCCAGACTTCATTTCCTTCCATCCTATCACTTCTGGCACTTCACCTCTGCCTTGAACTCTCTTTGGGGACGAACCCATCGCACCCCACACCCTTTAGAAGTACTCCCAGAGTACTTTTGTGTTTTACACCACTTTCATGGATTCCTCGTCTTCTTTGTCATTGTCCTTGACCTCTTGGAGGCAAGGTAGCTCTTCATTGTCAGTGACCTCAGCCACCTTCTTGGCAGGCAGGCAAGGGGCTCTTGGTACCTGTGGGGAAAAAGCCAGGCAGGCTCTGGAGGAGTGGCCACTTTGGCAGCACCAGAAGCAGAGGTTGTTCTTGATGCACCGCTGTTTTTCTTTGGAGGTCATCTTGGTAATAGTGTGGACAACATCTACATCCATCGTGTTGGGGTTGACACGAGGTTTTGGTGTGAAAGTGATGTCTTTGGCTTGGGTAGCTCTGGACCTGGAAGCTACTTCGTGGGCACGGTTCCACATGTTATTGAAGTGAGTGGCCTTCAAGTACCAGTCCTTGATAGTGGTCGGGGGAGTTTCCATTGCGTAGATTTTATACATGATGGATGAGGGAAGTCCAGCGGCAAAGTAGGCGATGAGAACATTGTCATCCGTTATCTGGGCGACAGCGACTTTGCTACAGAAGGTAGCGATGTAGTTGAGGAGGGTTGGGGAAAATCCGTCCTTCTTCTTTTGCATGTGGGTAGTGGAAAGCCATGCAATGGTGTTCCCGATGGAGTCTTGGTGTTTGAACGCAGCTTGGAAATCTGCAGTGAAGGCGGCGACAGTTCCGAGGTTAATAGTTTCAGTGGTGATACACTTTTGTCTGAAGGTTGTGGCCCATATGGTGGCAGATCCTTTGGTCATATGCGAAAGAGCAAACGCGATTTTCTTCACATCAGTGTCATAGACATCAGCATTGACAAGGAGGTAGAACTGGACAGTGTTGAACCACTGTTCAGATTTATTGTAGGACCCATCGAAGGCTCCAGGGGCTCCAAGACAGAGTTCCTTGGTGGACATGGTAGGTGGGGGCAAGGGTACAATGGTGGGACGCGTGCGCGCAAGAGGAAATCCTGTGAGGGTTGGCGGCTTGGTAGGTCTGGTAGGGAGAGACATGCTAGGTTGCATGGCAACGGGAGTGGGAGTCATAGGGGAAGGAACTTGTGGAATGCTAAGGTGGTGGGCAAGTCCTTGGGCGAGGTGGAGGGTTTTGTCTTCCTCTTGGATAGAGGTGGGGTTGATCTTGTGATCCGAGTGTTCAAGGGATGAGGGGGATGAGGGTTTGGGGGAGGACTGGTCTTGTTCGGGCGTACCTCAGGGTAGAAACCAGTGGGAGCTAATGGTGGCACAGTGCCCAGGGATTTACCCCATACAGGCTGATCGTGGGAGTGGGGTGCGCGGTTGTCCAGGGAGTCACCCCGTTCAGACTGAAGGTGGGAATAGGGATTGGGAGTGACCTGAAAGTCATCCGTAGATAGGCAGCTTAGTCTTTTGTTACACTAGGCTGTGGAAGACTAGTGGGGACTCAAAGTGAGCTCTTGTGGATACGAAGACGAGGGAGGATACGCAGGGTGTTCTGACAGAGGACTTCGGAGACATGCGTTCAAGGGGACTCCTTGAATGGAAGCAATGCCAAATGGCTTGCAGTTGGACTTCAAGGGGTTTCCTTAAGCCCAGGTCGAAGGTACAAAGTGAAGGCCTCAGGGAAGTCCCTTAGCCTTAGTGTGCTGATAACAGACAGCAACAAGTGGCTTAGAGCTCATAGAATTGAGTAGACTAAGCTGAGGAAAAGTACAGGGGAGTGAAGCAATATAAGTACATATGTCAAGAGGTTTAGGTAATGGACTCCTAGTGAGTCTGAGATAAGGAGTGAGTCATCCACAGTAGATAAGGGTGAGTCATGACAAGTCAGTTCTAATAATACAATCGGTTCCAAGATAAGAGAGACAGGAGGAACCAGGGAGGTGGAACTCAGGGTGTAGACAGAGTTCCTAAGTCCGAGATAAGATGAGAGACGAATGAGGACTTAGCTAAGTACAAAAGAAATAGAGGAAAATGGGCGATCCACCGTGAATCGTAACATATATCACCGTAGAGAGCTTCAGCTCTCTACACCGTGAGAATTGTTGAGATGTGATGTAAGTTGGTCTCAGGTTCCCAGGTGTCCTCCAATCATGGGTATCCTTTTCATGAGGTTAGGAACCAGAGTTTGGCATGGGGTCCCTTGTGGCCATGGATCCCTTCCACCTCATATTCCTCTTCTCAGTTAATGACATCAGGTGGTGGGTGTAAGAAGGGGGTCCCATATGGTTCAGAAGTGCGATAAGGAGATAGGAGAGTGGCATGGAAAATGTTGTGGATGTGCCATGTGGGAAAGAGTCACAGTTAGTAGGAGACAGGCAATAAGACTTGAGAAATTTCAAATGGTCCATATATTTTGGGGGCAAGGTTCCTAGACAAGAGTTGAAGATGAAGATTAGTAGCTTCTAGCCAGACCTTATCTCTGACCTTCCAGGGGGAGAACTTGTGAAGAGAGCAGTTGGTCATGAGTTTGTGGGTGGATTCATGTGCAGCAAGAGCTTCCTTTCTGTTTTTGTTGAGGGTGTGGAGGCAATCCTCCAGGGCAAGGATGAAGGTTTTTCCTAGGGGGGGGAAGGATCTGGGTTTATAGCCATAGAGAAGAGAGAAAGGGGTTTTCTTGGTGGACAAATGAGGGGCAGAGTTGTTGTGGAATTCAGCTGAGGGGAGTGCTGATGACCAGGAGTCAGGGAGGTTGGCACAGAATATGTGTAGGTACACTTCTAGTTCCTGGTTAGTCCTTTCAGTTTGTCTGTCAGTCTGGAGGTGGTAGGCAGAGGAGAGTCAGATGTCATATTTTAGTAGGTGGGCAAGCTCAAGGGCAAAGGTGGAGGTGAATTGTGGCCCTCAGTCAGAGATGACCAAGTCATAGAGGCTGAATCTTTTAAAGACATTGTTGAAAAAGAAAAGGGTGATGCCTGCTGCATTGATGTTTTTTGAACAGGGGATGAGAATTACCCCCTTACTAAGGCCATGGTTGACCACAACCATGATAGAATCAAAGTGGTCAGAGGGGGGAAGGTCCATGATGAGGTCGACAAAGAGTTGGCAGAAGGGGATGGAAGTCAAGGATGGGATGGGGAGGAGTGGGGGAAGGGAGGGGTGTGTGTTGACTTTGTTTTGCTGACAAGTAGGGCAGTTGGCAATGAAATGTTTGACAAAGGTGGCCAGGCCAGGCCACCAGAAGTCCTGCTCAAGGATAGCTTTGGTGTGGAAGACTCCCATATGGCTGGAGAGAGGGGAGGTGTGGATGGTGTGAAGAAGGAAGCTATGGGCAGAGGGGGGAACGTACATCTGATGATGGAAGAAAAGGTGGCTGTTCTCGAAGGTCCAATTGCTAGCTAGGGAGCAGGGGAGAAGAGGGGAATCAGAGGAGATGGTGGAGAGTGCACAAGTGACTAGGGGGTCAGAGACAGTGGAGGATTTGATGAGGCTGGTAAGGGTGAGGTCAAGGGCATTGATAACATGAG
Source organism: Retiboletus flavoniger (assembly GCA_038089835.1). NCBI lineage: Eukaryota > Fungi > Basidiomycota > Agaricomycetes > Boletales > Boletaceae > Retiboletus > Retiboletus flavoniger. The sequence continues at coordinate 6,530 of JBBPLO010000614.1, read as the reverse complement.
GTTCTGGGAGGATAGAGGCATTGAGATTATCAAGGGAGGTTTCAATGGAGTCACAGCAGGAGAGTGCATTGGTGGGGGCCATGCAGGAACCGGGGGTGACTTGCCAGGAGATATCGTAGTCTTGGAGGGAGAGTGCCCAGCAGGCCTGATGGCAGGAGAGCTTCTGAGGGTCATGTAGATAGGAGAGGTTTTTGTGATCAGTGATAATGGTGACAGGGTGAGCAGCACATTGGAGATGATGGCACCATTCTGTGAGAGCGAGAATGACAGCTAAGAGCTTGTGGTTGTAGATGTCATAATTCCATTCAGCAGAGGAGAAGGTTTTGGAGAAGTAGGCAATGGGTTGGAGGTCACTGTTGGTATCCTTTTGCATGAGGACAGCTCCAGCAGTGACAAGGGAGGCATCCATTGTGAGGAAGAATGGCTTGATGGGATTAGGAAGGGTCAGAACAGGGGCAGAGCATAGGGCAGAGATGAGTGACTGGAAGGCTTGCTGCTGGAGAGGGGTCCACTTCCAGGGTTTGGCTTTCCTGGTGAGGAGGACAAGGGGGGCGATGATGTTAGAGAAATCGGGAATGAACTTCCATTAGAAATTGGTGAATCTGATGAAGGAACAGATGCTGGTGACAGTGGTGGGAGGTTTCCATTCCTGAAGGGTGGAGAGCTTGCCAGGGTCCATTTGCAGTTTTTCATTGCCAATGATAAGACCCAGATATTCCATAGTGGGCATGTTGAATGAGCATTTGGTGAGCTTGAGTGATAGGTTATGTTCCCATAATCAGAGGAGGACTCAACAGGTGTGGTCATGGTGGAGGGAGAGGGTATCTTTTGTGCAGATACCTAAGTCATTCATGTAGATTTTGAGCCAGCATTCTGTGATCATATCAATGAAAATGTGATTCATGAATGCTTGGAAGATGAAGGGTGCATTGGAAAAACCAAAGAACATGACAGTCAGTTCAAAGAGCCCAAGAGGGGTGATAAACACAGCTTTCCATTGGTCAGACTCTCAGATGTGGATGTTGTTGTACTCCCACCAGATATCCATTTGGATGAAGTAGTTGGAGTTCTTCATGTTGTCAATGATGTCTGAAATGAGGGGTAGGGGATAGGCATTCCGGATAGTGTGGGAGTTTAGGTAGTGATAGTCTTGACAGGGGCATAGTGAGCCATCTTTCTTTGGGATGAAGAAGAATGGAAATGCTTGCAGGGATTTGGACAGGACAATATGGCTGGCCAGTTCAAAGGTGTTTGTCAATGAATTCTTTGAGTATGTCATGCTCCTTGGGGTTGAGAGAGTAAACCTTGGCTATTTTAGGGATGAAGGAGTCTTTGAGATCAATGGTGTGATCAGAGGAACAGTGTTGGGGTAGGATGTTGTGAGTGGCTTCAGCAAAGACATTGGTGAAGTCTGAGCAGAATTCAGGGATGGAGGTCTTCTTCTTGGCTGATTGCTGGGCTATCTCAGTAGAGATGGTGAGTTTATAGATCTCCTCTCCTTTGATCTCTTTCTGAGGAGGGCACTCATGAAGAGTCCTCTTGACCCTCTTGGGAGATGAGGGAATAGAGATGGTCCAAGCTTTCCAGTCTATGTTGGGATTCCATTTAGACAGCCAAGGAATACCAAGGATGATTTGAGGGCTTTTCTGTCAAAGGACGAAGAATCTCTCCATGGCTGAGAAGGTTCCATGGGAGACAAGGGCTGTGGTGGTCCAAGAGATGGTTCTGGAGGCATTCTTGGTACCATTCACATTGAAGGCAATGATCGGAGAGCACAGTCATGTCAATCAGAAGTTTCCTCATCATAGAAGGCAAGGGTCGATGAAATTTCCCGTGGCTCCTGAGTTGATAAGGGCAGTGGTTTCGATGGTTTGTACTAGTACTTCAAGGTGCAAGGTTCTATTCACTTTGGAGGCTACAAGTATATGGATAGTAGTGGGAGAAGACAACATTGAAACAACTTCCATTCTCAAAAATCCTTTGCTTTTTGGACATTGGCAAACTGGATAGCATTGACTTCCTCTTCCCCTCTGTCTTCTTTATAACATATTTTGAGGACAAAGAGGATCTTGTTCTCATCCTTACCCAAGGTATGAAGAGAGTTTATGTATTGTTGAAGGGGAGATGGTTGGGTGAGGATCGGGGGTGGTGTGGGTAGAGGGGGGGTGGCAGTGGTGATGGTGGTAGTTCTAATGTTTTGAGGGTGGCCAGGGGTGGGGGTTTTCCTACAATTGCAGGTGTCATGCCTGATGGTTTGACAGTGGAAGCACCAACCTTCCTTGATACATTTGGCTCATTTGGTGGGGGTGAGCTTTGTCAGCATGGTTGCTATGTCGACGTCCATGGCATTGGGATCCTTGGGGGTGCAATTGTTGAAGGAAAATGAGGAAGGGGTAGTTCCAGCGTGCCTGGATTCTTATCTTCTGGGCATGGAAGATTTTGACCTTGGTCACCCAGTCAGCAATGGTGGTGGGGACAGTTCCCATGGATAGAATCATGGTGGTAATCTGTTGGTCTAGTCTGAGGGTGAAGTGGTTGATGAGGGCGGTTTCATCAGTAATGTCGGACTTCCCTGCTAGGTTCTGGAAGTTAGTGATGTATTGCTGGAATATGTCATTGGAATGGGTGATCTTCTGACGTAGTTTGGCTAGTTCGAGACAAGCAGTGGCCTTGACATCATGAGGGAAGAAGGTGGTTTCAAAATCTTTGATGAAGTCTTTGAAAGACTTTCCTATGATAATGGTGGGGTCAGCCATCTTATCATACCAGGCTTCAGCAAAGGAGGCTCTTCAACCTGTAGGCATCTTGTTAAGAGTGGTCATGATTTTCTCAGGATCCCTGGGGCAGAGTTTTTGGTTAATTTGGAAATAGGCATTCATGGCCTTCATCCATTGAGAGGCATTGAAGGGAGTTTCAGAGAAATCAGCTGGGAGGGCTGCTTTGAGTTCAGAGGGCATGATTGGCGAGGAGAGGTGTGATAGATTGATGGGACTGGGGGTTGGGCTTTGGTTGTGGGGTGGGCTGGGTGGTTGGGCAGTGACTAGGGGCAAGGGTATTTCTAAGTTGGTAGACTGGGCACTGAGGTGAGTGACTAGTCCAGCTGTGGAGTAGCAGGGTCCAAGTGCTGGGGTATTGGGGAGATTGTGGCATGGGGAATCAGCTATGCGACAACAACTAGGGATCTGGAGGTAACTGGCTTCAGAGGTGGCAGGGAAGTCTTCTGGGATATGCTGGGACAATATAGTGGGTGGTGGGTGGATCCTTCACCTAGAGAGGTGGGACCAGGAAGATTCTTGATCTTTTGTTATGCATAGTGCATGAACAAGGACGAGATCACAAGAGAGGATGGCTATCAGGCGATACTTATGAAGAGACTGACATCTGATAGTTAATCCTTATCCAAGGGCAAAGGAATGTCTTAAGATTGTTAAGATCAATGATGATGTGAAGGATCTTACAGTTGCTAAGATATCTCAAGAGACATGGGGTTGATAATTGAAGGTACACTAATATTGTGTAGATCAAGAATGAGGTTGATAGGAGTAAGGACGAGACTATTTATAGGGACTGAATCATGAGCATGGACCAAGGAAAGATAAAGAACACCATGGAAGATAAGGAAATGACTAAGCATAAGAGAGCCTAGTTAGGAGTAGAGTTCATGGAGATAGTCATAGCGTAAGCAAGACATAATGGAAGACAACAAAGAAATAGAGAAGAGGGTCCACATAAGAAGAGATATGCAGTCCAGACACATGGTATTTGCTGTCCTTGGTATGACAAGATGGAGGCAAACTGAATAAGGAGAAGTATGCAATGATAGGGGAGAAAAACCATAACATCACCTCAGCCTTTGCCTTAGAACTTGCTTGATTGCTCAAATATGATATCCACCTCTCCTTCACCTATCATCCCCAAACCAATGGTCAAACTGAGAGAACCAATCAAGAACTCAAAGTCTACCTCCAAATCTTTTGCATGAATAACCCTAATTCTTGGTTCACCTCCCTATCCTCTGCCAAATTTCACCACAACTCTGCCCCTCATTCCTCCACCCAGAAATCTCCCTTCTCCCTCCTCTATAGCTATGAATCTAGAACTTTTCCCACCCTCAGAAAAACCTTCATTCCTGCTCTGGAAAAACAACTATCTTCCCTCAATGAGGATAGAAAAGAAGCCCTTGCTGCCCATAAATTGGCTCGAAAAGTCATGACTTCCTCATCCCTCTGATGCTTCTTCCTGTTACACTTGGCTGTGGGGTGGTGGGTGGGCATGGACTCAACACCTAGCTAGCAGTTGAGAGTTAGGGGAGTTGTCCAATGGACAACATACTCTGGTTCTGAAGATAGCCTTGACTGGCTCTAAGAGCATAGGCCGAAAAGGTTGGGACAAGTGTTGACGAGGTTGGAGACCCAGAGGGGACAAAGAGGTGAGACTAGAGAAAACACTAGGTGTATTTTGAGTAACTCTAGATTAGAGAGTACATGTACACCAAGCAAGGTTTATATATTGTAGGAAAGTAGGTCTAGGGGAGGCACTGGGGAAAACTGGGGTGAGTCTGAGTGAGTCACCTCAGGAGACCTCGGGTAGAGTAAGAATAGACCTAAGGGTCAGTAGATCTATGAGGAATAGATCATTGGAAAAAGAAATGGAGAGTTCTAGATGAGTCAAGCATGAGTCGAGCATGTGGCTGTGCAGTCGAACATGAAATAGCCCCTGGTTGAGCAGAAGAAACTTTGGAAGCACAGGGGGCAGTCAGAAAGGATCTGGCATGCTCCTAAGGATTCATAGGAATAAGGTAGGAATGATAGAAGAAGAGAAGAGTTTGAGTTGGGTCAGACTCAGGGAGTTGAACATCCATGCTCAACTAGGTTAGGCTAAGGAAAAAGATAAATCTAAGTATGAAGCCTGGGCAAGTCGTAACACTTTCCATGGAGAACTGGAGACAAAGTATGGCTAGAAGCCACAAACCTCTGTCTAAAACTCCCACCCTGAAAACTTGCCCTGAAAAAATATGGACCATTTGAAATTTCTCAAGTCCTATTTCCAGTATCTTATTGACTCTGCCTTCCCCCCACATGGCACATCCATGATGTCTTCCATGCCCCCCCTCTATCTTCTTATTGCACCTCTGAAGCATATGGCCCTTCCTTCTTATGCCCACCACCTGACATTGTCAATAAAGAAGAAGAATACAAAGTCAGAGCCATCATCAATCATAAGGGACTGGTATCTAAGTATCTGTTCCTAACCACATGAAAAGGGTATCCTAGCTCCAAAAACACCTGGGAACCTGAATCTAACCTTTAATATGCCACAAAAATTCTCTTTTCTTATGAACAATCTCACTCCCTCTGTTACACATAATATACCTAGGAGGGCTTGAGGAGGATTGACAGTCAGGTGATACTCATGAAGAGACCGATGTCTGGCTTATCAACCATCAAGACAAGGATGATTTGAGAGATGAAGAATAGTCCTAGAATCGCTAGGGCTAAACAGAGAGCAAGGGAGAATCTTAGAGTCACTAAGATTTGGACTAGGTCTGGGATGATACTGGATTGTATGCTAGTATTGCGCAGATTGAGAATAGAGACTACAGAAGTAGATATGGTGCTACTTATGAAAAAGAGCTGCCCTGCACGGACCATGGAAACGTGAGGAATGCTATGGAAGATATGGAGATGACTAAGTGTAAGAGAGCCTAGTTAGGAAAGAAGTCTGTAGATACAGTCATGGAATAAGCTGAACTGAGAAGAAGGCAACAAAGGAGTAAGGAGGAGGGTCCGCATAAGAAGAGATATGCAGTCTGAACACAAGGTACTCATTGTCTCCTGTAAGAGATGATGGAAGCGAACTGAACCAGGAGAAGGATGCAATGGTGAGGAAGAAAAATCGTAACATTACCCCCTGTGTAAATTCAAGCCCCAGACTTGATAACCAATCCATTCCACCTGAATGAATTACCCAGAGGAGGTCCAAGGCCTGAAAACAGTGACCTGCTGGGATGGGGAAGCTACTTCAAATGGACAGTTGCTAATGATGTGCCCAGGCTCATTGCAACATCCACAATGGTGATGGGGGCAGAAGTGATCGGTATGCCCCCAATTGTTATAGAAGTTGCACTGGAAAAGAAGACACTGAGCAGCATTGTGCCTGGGGGAGTATTTATGGCAGTAGGGGGATTCATAGTAGATGCAGTCCTGTTTATAGTGATCTCTGTAATCACATTGATAGCATATGGTGGATGAAGTCGCAGGGGGGAGACAGAGGATGTCAGGGCAAGGGAGGACTAGAAATGGTGAAAACATGATAGTGTTGCCATTTGGAATAACTAGGGTTTGTGGAGTGGGCACAGGGTTCTTCTTCATTTTCGACTTCAGAGCTTTCTAAGGATGCAATGATGGTGGGGATATCCAGGGGAGGGGGGGAGGAGAGGCATGAGGACTAAAATCGGGCTGACAACGAGTGTAAAGCTGTGTGGGTGCCCAAGGGAGGGCGTGGCACAGGGCAACGGCAGTACACTCTTG
>JBBPLO010000613.1:0-16986 GCA_038089835.1 Retiboletus flavoniger | reverse complement strand
GATCGCGGTGGACGAATTCACGCATGTCGAGCCAATAAATGTATATGGCGTGTTGGAGGAAGGTGTGTTGGTGGCAGGGGATAGGTGGATGTCGTATTTGAGGAGGCGGGTGAGTTCTAAGGTGAAAGCGGATGCGAATTGGAGACCTCTGTCAGAGATAATGGAGTCGTAGAGGCCAAATCTTCTGAATACGTTTTCATAGAAGAGAAGGGCTACACCGGCAGCATTGATTGTCTTAGAGCAAGGGAGGAAAATTACCCCCTTACTAAGGCCGTGGTTAACCATGACCATGATAGAATCATGGCCATTGGAGGGGAGAAGGTCCATGATGAGGTTGACGGAGAGTTGGCAAAAGGGGAGATAGGAGGTGGAAGGGATGGGAGAGAGTGGGGGACAAGTGGGATGGGTGTTAACCTTGGCTTGCTGGCAGGTGGGGCATCCACAGATGAAGAGGTGAACAAAAGAGGAAAGGCCAGGCCACCAGAAGTCATGTTCAAGGATGGCTTGAGTGCAGAAGGTACCCATGTGGCTGGAGAGTGGGGAGGAATGGTGTTACAGTTTTCTTTCCTCATCATCGATTCCTTTTGTTTGTACATTTCTCTTCCCTAGTGTCTTACCGAGGACGTCGCGTCCTTCGGGCACAAGAGGTCTACCTCTTCATAGGAGGCCTGTCTAAACTCACTCTAGTATGCTTCCCTTGAACCCTCTTTGCACTTCCCGTCTCTCTTCCCTGGACTTTCCTCTCCTAACTAGGTTCTCTCGTACTTAGTCGTATCCCCACTGCTTACTCAACTCTCTTGGTCCGTGCGCGGGAGGTCTCTCTAGTATATAATCCTACTTCCCTGTATTTCTTCTCCTCATTCTTGATCTGCGCAATACTAGCGTATCTCTAGAGTCATCCTTAGTCCCTCTGAGCTTGACCATCCTAGCGATTCTAGGATACCTTCCTAAGTCTAGAAAGTCTCTATCAGACGTCGGTCTCTTCGTGAGTATCGCCTGAAGACGACCTTCTCCGCAGCAAGCTCCCCTTAGTACGCTACGCGTAACAAATGGATGGAATGGAGGAGGGTGAACCGGGCGGATGGCGGCACATACATATGATTGCGATAGAATAAGTAACCATTGTCAAAAGTTCAATCAGTTAGAGAGGAACGGGAAAAGAGGGGGGATCCTTTGAAAAGGGCAGTGATAGCATTGAGGACGAGGGGGTTGGAGGCAGAGGAGGAGGTGATGTGGCAAGCGAGGGTGAGATCAAGGGCATTGATAACGAGGGGTTTGGGGGCGATGGAGGAGTCAGAGTTATCAGAGGAAGTATCTATGGAGTCGCAGTGCAAGAGGGCATCTGTGGGGCCCATCTGCGAACCAGGGGAGACTTTCCAGAGAATGTCGAAGTCCTGAAGGAAGAGGGCCCAATGTGCTTGGCGACGAGAGAGTTTCCAGGAGTCTCTAATGTAGGAGAGGTTTTTGTGATCAGTGATGATGGTGACAGGGAGAGGTGAGCCTTGAAGATAGTGGCGCCATTCAGAAAGGGCGAGAATGACAGTGAGGAGTTCGCGGTCATAGATGTTGTAGTTGCGTTCTGCGAGGGCGAAAGTTTTGGAAAAGTAGGCAATGGGTTGGAGGTCACTGTTGGTGTCATATTGCATGAGGACCGCTCCAGCGGTGAGAAGGGATGCGTCGGTCATGACAGAGAAGGGTTTAGTGAGGTCAGGGAGGGAGAGCACTGGTGTGGAACAGAAGGCAGAAATGAGGATGGTGAAGGCATTTTGCTGAAGGGAGGACCAGATCCATGGTTTGTCTTTGCAAGTGAGGAAAGTGAGAGGAGCAACAATGTTGGAGAAATTGGGGATGAATTTACAATAGAAGTTGGCGAAGTCAATGAAGGAGCATATCTCTTTGACAGAAGTGGGGGATTTCCAGTCACAGATGGTGGAGAGTTTATGGGAGTCCATCCAGAGTTGACCCTGACCGATGATAAGACCAAGATATTCCATGGTCAGGGTGTCAAAGGAACATTTGGGGAGCTTGAGAGAGAGATTATTTTCCCAAAGGCATTGGAGGATGTGGCGGGTGCATTCATGGTGAAGGGAGAGGGGACCTTTGGTGTGGAGGCCAAGATCATCCATGTAGATTTTCAGCCACCATTCCACGATCATGTTGGCAAATATGTGGTTCATGAAGGCTTGGAATGTGGATGGGGCGTTAGAGAAACCAAAGAACATAACGGTGGGTTCAAAGAGGCCAAGAGGGGTGATGAAGGCAGCTTTCCATTGGTTGGATTCTTGAATGTGGATGTTGTTATATCCCCAAAGAATGTCGAATTTGGTGAAGTGGTCGGCGTCCTTCATGTCATCAATGAGGTCATCAATGAGGGGGAGGGGATAGGTGTTTCAAATGGTGTGGCTGTTTAGGTAGCGATAATCTTGACAGGGGTGAAGAGATCTGTCTTTTTTTGAGACGAAAAAGAAGGGGGAGGCTTGAGAGGATTTAGAGGGAATGATCCATCTAGTTTTAAGGTGTTTGTCGACAAAGGTTTGGAGAGTGATTTTCTCAGAAGGGTTGAGGGGGTAGATTTTGGTGATCTTAGGGATGAAAGAGTCTTTGAGGTCGATGGTGTGGTCGAAAGGTCGATGAGGGGGAAGTTGGTTGTGAGAGGATGGTTCGAAGACGTCTGAGAAATCCTGACAAAAGGTCAGGATGGTGACAACCTTCTTTTTGGCAGAAATAGCCAGTTCTGTAGAAATGGTGGTTTTGTTCACTACTTCATCGAGGAAACCGTTCAGGGGAGGGTTCTCATGAAGAGACCTCTCGACCCTCGGGGGTTTTGAGGAGGAGATAGTGAGGGTACAGGTTTGCCAGTTGATGAGTGGGTTCCATTTGGTTAACCAGGGGAGGCCGAGGATTATTTGGGGAGTTTTTTGTCAAAGGATGAAGAACTGGGCATCAAAAGAGAAGTTGTTGCATGAGAGATTGACAGTGGTGATCCAATTGATTCTTCCCAACTGATTCTCCAAGCCATCTACATTGAAGGCGAGGATGGGGGAGGGTAGTTTTTTGAGAGAGAAGTTTCCTTTAGGTAATAGTCTGGGGTTGATGAAATTTCCAGTGGCTCTGGAGTTGATGAGGGTGGAGGTTTCGATGCTTTCTTGTAGAGTAACTCTGAGACGCAAGGTCCTATTGCTTGGAGAAGCTACAAGTACATTGGTAGTATTTAGAGAAGTGGATGTCGAGGTGACTTCTCTTTTCAAAAATCCTTTATCTCTTGGATTTTTGCAAATGAAACAGAATTTACTTCCTCCCCAGGGTTTTCCTTAGATTCCTCTTCATAACACATTTTCAGCACAGAGAGGATTTCCTTTTTGTCTTTCCCTGTGGTTTGGAGGGAGTTGATGTATAATTCGAGGGAGGAACTAGGTTTGGGGGGACTGGGGGTGGGAGGGTGATGGCGGGGGCAGTGGAGGTGGAGTGAATGTTCTGGGTATAAGGGGGGGAACAAGCTACATAGTTGATTTTCTTACAGCTGCGGGCGTTGTGTCCAATGATGCAGCAGTGAAAACATCTTCCTTCCTTGATGCATTTTGCATGTTCAGTGGGGGTGAGTTTGGACAGAGTGGTAGTGTCCACATCCATAGCATTGGGGTCATGAGTGGTTTTGTTAGAGGACCAGGATGGGGGGGTGTTGCCAGAGCGAAGGGCTTGGATGCGCATCTTCTGTGCATGGAAGGTTTTGACCTTTTCGATCCATTCCTTAATGGTGGTGGGGATGGTCCCCATGGAGAGGATCATTGTGGTGAGCTGTTGGTCTAGGCCAAGCGAGAAGTGATTGATGAGGGTGACTTTGTTGAAGATGTCGGACTTTCCAGAGAGGTTCTGGAAGTCAGTGATGTATTGCTGGAAACTGTCACTAGAGTGACCAGAGGTCTGGCAAAGTTTGGCAAGTTGGAGGTGAGCAGTAGCCTTCACATCGAAGAGGAAGGAAGTGGATTCGAAGTTGGCAGTGAATTCGGCGAAGGTCTTTCCTGTGGTGATGGAAAGATTGGCCATTTTGTCATACCAGGACTTGGCGAAAGTCATGCCTCATCCTTCGGACATCTTGTTCAATGTGGTCATGATCTTGTCAGTGTCAGAGTATAAGGCGTTGTTGATAGCAAAGTATGCTCGCATGGCTTTTATCCATCACAAGGTGTCAGAAGACTTTCCTGAGAAGTCAGCTGGGAGGGTGACCTTGAGTTCAGTGGTATGTGTGGACATAATGGGGGAACTTGGGGGGGTCAAGTTGATAGGGCTGGGGCTGCGGGGTGGGGGTGGGCTGGGGTTTTGAGGTGGTGGGGGTGGGCTAGGATTTCGAGGTGGTGGGGGTGGGTGGGAAGTGCTGGGGTTTGAAGAAGGACTAGGTCATGGTTGGAAGGTTCATCGGGTAGGTGGGATGAGTGAAGGATCTAAGGGAGTTCTGCTGGACCCAGTGATATGATGAGAGAAAAGTCTGTATTGAGTGAGATCAGGGAAATCATTGTTGCTTTCTTCTGGGGGTCTGTATGACATGGTGGAGGTGTGGAAGGTCCTTCACCTGAGTAGGTGGGACCAGGGAGATACTTGATCTTTTGATATGTGAAGTGTACAAGCAAAGGTCCTGAGGGAGTTTGCTAACACTGAGGCAATACTCACGAAGAGACCGACTTCTCAGATGAAAGCTACTAAAGTTGGATAGGACTAAGGACTAGGGCTTCTGAGATTGAAGCAGACAAGGGTGACATGAGATAGTACACTTGTATTGCATAGATCAAGTATGAAGTACAGCAGAAGTAACTACTTGGCTTTTATGGGAATGAGACCAGTGCACAGACCATGGAAGACGAAAGAACAAAAGGAAAAAGAGATGAGTAAGCTATGATGGAATACTGAGGAACATAGGAGAACTAGCTGATGTAAGAGAATCAGCGAGGAGGGGTTAGTCCAAGGATAGAGATAAGGTGTAGGCATTATCAGTTATGGGTAGTCATACAAAGCAAAGTGCAAAGGAACTAGATACTATGAGATACATGCAGGAGACTCAGCGAGAGGTCTGACATCTCCAATTAGTCCGAGGTAAGAAAGACACGACAAGGAGAATAGAGTGAAAAGGGAGAAAAATGGTAACAGTACTGCTGTCATGGCTGACATCACCAATTCAAACCTCAAGTCTCATGCTGAGAAAGGAAAGCTGGTATAGTATTGGGACAAAATAGAACAAGAACAAAGGCTAGTCAGAATATTCAAAAAATGGGCAGAAAAAGGAATAGTGTGGTTAGGAGCTGCACAGAAAGTGAGTGGACACAGTAGCCACCATTTATTGCTACTCACACATCAGGTACTAGGTACATCAGGAGCAGCTCAAGCACATTCAAAAAGGCTGCCTTACTGGCCAGCAACAAGACATCTGCTCGGATGGTAGCTAAATCGAGAGTTCACACAAAGGTTGGAACTCCATCCAGCAAGCACAGCCCAGTGGTGTTGTCTTGCTTACTGCCCTCCTCAGCAACTTCATTCTATATTGGAACCTCCACATTGCCAACTGCAAGGACTCAGGTGCCATCACATCATTGTCTCCTTCATCTATGGATCCCATTATCTTTTCCTCATCTCCAATGTCACTGCCACTCATAACAGACTCCTCAAACTTGAGTCAAAGTCACAGCTTAAGCCACTCCCAGTTCTTCCCCAAGTCAAATCTCATAAGATGTCCAGTCTCATGAGATCTGAGTAGTCCATGACCTTTAATGGCCTTGTCAACATCAAGGAGAAGCCCTTGGACACCACACTTGATGACTCACAACCCACTTCCTCTGACCTCACATTGCATGCAAGCCAAAATGTGTTATTCAATAAGCAGCACATCAATCCTGTGCTGCTCAATCAGCCTCAACAATCAGATCACCTGAGCTCCAACTCACACCCACTCTATACTACTAACAAGTGCAAAGCCAATGCTCCCGAAGTGGACTCAGGTCACACCAACAACCACCATGATCATGGCAGTCCATCAGTTGTCCCAGTGGATGATCCAGAGCTCTACTTGAAGAAACTACGAACACTGGATGAAACCATCCCTGCAGTCATAAATGGCAGTCTGGGGGGGGACACAAACATCATAAGCTTTTAACTCTGAACTGTTATTGCCCTTTGTCCTGACCACTCATTTCTTGAATTGCAGGTAGTTGTGCCACTGCACAACTCTGAGTTGGAGCAAACTCAGTCAGATTACATCAGTGCATCAGTGCCATAACTGGGTACACTTGAGAACTACTTCACGGTCTCCAGTGTTGCTTGGCTAACAGCCACTATCAACAAATCTCTGATGTCAACCCATGTCCATGCTCAGCCACCTTTTACAACCAGCATCACACTGCAGCCTCCAGCCCTATCTCAATCTCATCCCAGCATCCCTTCTGTCAGTGCACTGCCTCACTCCCAACCATCCAGTCCAAAGTGCCTGTTCTCCCTCACAACTGGAATTGACATGCACACACTGCAAATCAGTGGTAAGACAAAGTTCTATCTTTTCATGAACATGTGTCTTGAATTCTCGTGGGTCTCACATTAAATGATGCCAAAGAAATGGGTCATAGCAACTGAAGAGTACAATCAATGTCTCCTCAAGAAGCTAGAACCCAATGTGGTCAAGAAGAACCCACAAGCCCTCATTTGAAAGCTCAGAGAGATCAAGCCATGGATGATGGAGCGAATCATCAAGGACAACTACACCTCAGCATGTGAGTATATTTTATTTATCTCATATATCTCCATTGAGCAAATTTACAGTAATTCACTCCTCTTTTTGCTCTGATAGTCCCATGACAGCAAACCAGAACTCTGAGTCCTTCTGGTGGAAACACTGCAGAGCAGTCCAGCTTCTGAAGGTGGATCCCAGGTCCAAAAGAGTATATGATGCATTTCATCCTGGGCCTTCCCTTTGCTGCACACACTGTCACTCACATCTTTCATTTCTAAACAGACACAGAAGCTGCAAATGTGCTTATGCTACAACACAATTATGTACCCTGAGCCAGAAGGATCTGCATTCAATCACCAATGTTGTCACATACCAGATTTTTATCAAGTCCATTCCAACCCTCTGAGCTCATCTCCAGTCTCACATCCACCAACTCCAATGCTATCTCACTCGGAGCTCAACTCTGAGACTCCAGAGATGAACTTAGAATATCCTTGTATGTCTCTCCATTTTTGTTATGTACTCTTTCTCCATCTGTATTAGTCTCGCTCTTGTTTTCTCTCCAATCCTATGTACACCACTCTGGTCTTCATTCCTCCAGTGTACAGCTCCAGTTCACTTATCTTCTGGTTCCAACTTACTTACCAATCCATTACCAAGAACTTTACTAATACATCTCCGAACTCCATATATAAACTCATAGAATCACTCTGTACTTTCTTTAGTTCGAATATCAATTTATTTCCAACTCCTGATCCCTAATCAGTCCCCTCTAAGAATCCCCTTTGAACCTCCAAGAGTTTTGATGACTTCTTCCCTTCTCCTCATCGCCATCCTCATTATTGTTTACAACATCAAGCATGACAACTCCAAACATTTGACCTCCAGCCTCTGAAATCAGGGCAATGATTCTAAGCAAGGGTGCACCACATATGGTGAAGCCAAGTCCCGGCCCCTAGCATAACTCCAAGGTTTCAGAGTTAGCTCTGGAGTTAACCTGGCTTTAACAAATGTGGATTCTGTGTGAACAGCATCAAGCAAACATCAAAGGTCAAGGAGCTCCCCCCATAGCTGCAGCCTCATGGACTATTCACAGAAGGTCAGACTTTTCACCCTATTGCTCTCCTTGACACTCTCAAGTGAATTGTTGAACATGCCATCATGAACCTCCTGTGTGGCCTTACTGCCATGGAAGATGAAGTGTTTGCCACCCTCATCAAATCTCAGATCTTCTGTATGAACAGCAGTCAGGTCCTGTTCCATCTCTTCAAAGAGTTTTAGTGCTGCCAAAGTTCAGTTCAGTTCAGTTCAGGGCCCTTTTGAGCTGAACCTGAACTTGAACCTACTACTATTTTCTGAACCTGAACCTGAACCTGAACTGAACCTGTATGAACCAGTTCACAAGGTTCAGTTCAGGTTCAGAACTAGTTCAGAACCCAGAACCTCCAATATTTTTTCATACCCTTCTAGATATCATTTTCAGGATATATAATGATTACATTGCCAGTGTGATATTAAATCTCTATGGTCCAGGATTTAGCCTCCCATTGCAAAGCTTCACTCTGAGCAGCCAAATCTCCACTAGTATAGCTACTCTTCAGAATATAAAAAGCTTCCACTATATCTGGATGAAGACCATTGCACAATAAAGTCACAGTTAGTCCAGCTTGAGAAAATACTTGCTCAGAGGCAACAGAAGATTCTTGGATGGCCAAATAATCCTAAGCCATTCTTGACAAGGCTGGATATTGTGTGGAGTGATACTAATGAATATTAGTATCACATTCAAAATTAAAAAAATGAGTTTTTGCACTTACATCCCACCACTTGACTCTATCATCTACTTCTTCTAATGGGCTTTCCAAGTAGTTTTTAGCTCTTGGTGAGTATTTGAACTATGCCTCTCTCTTTCCTTCTGAGCTTGAATTATTTTGCACATTATAGAATCACCATACCCTCCTCCTTTGATGTCAGAATCTAAAAGAAGCAAATGAGTACAATGTAATACAGTGACTCCAAAAACCGTTCCAATAACTAACCCCAAACTGGGGCACAAAGCGCCCTGCAATCACCCATGGGAATCACACCTTGCTTTGATGAGACCAAACAAAGTATAAACCCTTGGCTACAAATTGGTCCCTAGGTCATGTGATTTGGCTTAGGGGCTGTGGAGATATGCCTATTGTAAATCAGAAACACCATTGGAACAGTTTTTGGACTTTTGATATAAAATATAGGATCTCAACATTGTAAGAGGTTATTTGCTGGTGTTTGGTGCTAAAAACAAAGATATACATGTAAACATGTCATCTGAGTTTTAAAACATTCACACACCTCTTGACTCTTTACCACTGTCATCATGCGATCTCTCTCTACTACTCAGAAGAATACCATTCTCTCTCAGCTTGATTCTGGTCATTCAATTCGCTCCATTGCATCTAGCACTGGTCTGGGCATTGCTACCATCTCAAGACTTCATTCCAAGGAGCATTCTGACCTCCAAAAGTCTGTTGGAGGTCATCCACCCAAGCTTTCCCCTACCAATATTTGCCATGCTATCCATCTCATCTCTACTCACAAGGCAGAGAATGTTACAATTGTAGATGCACTCTACTCTTTTTCTTTTCTTTTCTTGAAACTTAGCTAAGTCTCCTTTCATCCTCCATCTCCTCAGACTCAAGGTATGCTATTACTGCCTTGTGTACCACCTCCCCGGTTCCTTCTGCCTTTCACCAACAACTGGCATTCTTCAGAATCATTATATTAATAGTTATGACTCGTTATGACTCAGACCCTTATTGGCTGACTCACTTCTTATCTCTGACGCTGACATGTCCCCTTACATAATCCTCTTGGTGGTAGTATTTAAACCTTCACATTATCACATGTATTCTCTAAGCTTAGTCTTCTTGAATTCTATGAGTTACTTGACCTCCTCTTTACTCCTCTTGTCATTGTCAGTATTGACACACTTGGGCTAAGGGTCCTCCCTTGAGTCCCCCCTTTTAAACCTTTCATCCTGAGCCAAGGAATCTCCTTGGACTCTACTTCAACTCCACAAGTATTCCCCAATGAGTAACCTTAGTCTCCAGGTATAGGGAAAGCTCTTACCTCGTTGTATCTGAAGTCCTCTGTCAGTGTACCCACTAAGTCCACCTCGCTTGTCCTTTAAGGCAGTAAACTCACTCAAGAACCTGTCAGTCCTAGCCCCACGTAACAAAAGACTAAGCTTCTCCCTACAGGCGACTACTAGGTCGATCCTCCTTTACCCCACTCCCACCATCAGCCTGCATGGGGTGATTCCCTAGGCAATGTGCCACCATTGATCCCTGAACCTCCACTAAGTGGTTCCTCCCTTGTGATGAAAATGTTGAAAGACCCTCGTCCCCCAAGCCCTTGTCCCCCTCATCCCATGACCACTCCAATGGCGATGTCAATCCAACTACCTGAGAAGAGCAGGAAGAAATCCTCCAACTCTCTCATGACCTTTCTGCCCAACTCAACCTTCCACAAGTTTCTACCTCTCCATCTCCCACTCCCACTACCTTGCAATCCGTCTTTCCTCTCCCTTCCCAACCTAGCCCACACCCAGTGCTCACTGGGTTCCCTCTATCTTGAGTATGTCCCACATTCCCTAGGCCACCTCTGACCTGAAACACTATGTCCTCAGGAAAGAAACTTTGTCCTGGAGCTCCTATACCCTTCAATGGGTCCTATGAAACATCAACTCAGTGGCTCCACACTGTCCAATTCTACCTCCTCATCAATAAGGACGTCTATGACACTGATGCCAAGCACATCACCTTCGCCCTCTCCCACATGACCAAAGGCTCAGCCACCACCTGGGCCACAACCTTCTGCCAGAAATGCATGGCCTCTGGCACCATCACTCTAGGAAAACTCTCAGATTTCATCAAAGAGTTCAAGACTGCCTTTGAACATCAAGATTCAATTGGCAACACTAGTGCCTGGCTAACCACCATGTGAATGATCAAGAAGAAGGGTGTATACAAACTCTTCCTTACTAAATACATTGCAGACTTCCACAACAATGTGGTCATCTCAAAGATCACGGACAACAATGTTCTCATTGCCTACCTCTCAGTGGGACTACCCCAACTGCTGATGATGAAAATCTACTCCATGGAAAACCCACCATCTACTGTCGAGGACTGGTTCAAGAAAGCAACCCACTTCCAGACCATGTGGGAATGCTCCCAAGAAATCTCCAGGAGGACTTACTGCCCAACCTCCTAATCATCAAACTCTTCCACATACACCCCTGGAAAAGATCCTAACACCATGGACGTAGATGTCATCCACACTATCGGGAAACTTACCCCCGAAGAGAAGAAACACTGCATCGAGAAGAACCTCTGCTTCCAATGCCAACAACCAGGACATTCCTCCCTCAAATGCCCCACTTTTTCCCAACAGCGTCCTACAGGTACTGCTTGACCACCCACCAAGAGGGTGGCTAAGATAGCTGAAGAAGAAATCCCTTGTCTGCAAGAGATTGAGGATGACGATGAAGAAGTAGAAGACGAGGAATCTGTGAAAGCGGTCTTCCTCCAGGATTTTTAGAAAGGAAGCCTACCTTGATGTTAGCCCCTTCCATTGTAGCATCTGTACTTGTAGAAGCAGTGACTAAATCAATGCATATCCCTGTCCAAGTCATCCACCCCTTGTACATGATGAAAACTGTTGACACTCACACCCTGGTAGACAGCAGAGCCAACATCTCCTGCATCGACTGAGAGTTCGTGACTAAACACAAGCTCCCCCTCACCAGACTTTCAACCCCAATCCTTGTCTGAAATGCCGATGAATCTCTCAATGCAAAAGGAAAGATTATGCACACATGCTTCCTCTTCCTTGCGATAGAAGGACTCACCTAGAAGGTCCTTCTCCATGTTATGCACCTCGGACAAGATAACATCATCTTAGGACTTCTGTGGCTTTGCGCTGCTAATCCCAACATCAATTGGACAAACCACACCATCTCCCTGGATGAGTCCATCAATCAATTCTGACTCCTCAACCAAGAACACAAGAAAGATCTAGCATGACACAATAAGGTCTACACCTTCCCCATCCATGAACCTGACTTGATCCCCATACAAGTTGTATCCCAAGACCACCTTCAGAACTATAATGACTGGATCACTGAAGATGTTTTTATGAACATGGCCATCTGCAACAGGTCCATGTTCTGTATTATCCGATGTGAATCTCGCTTCCTTTGAAACTCCCAAATCACCAAAATCACCCAAGCAACCGAACTTGCCAAAGCTGAAGCCCTCAACACCCCAAAAGTCACTCTCCTGGAAGAATACCAGCAATTCACTTCAGTTTTCTTCAAGAACGCTGCGGACCACCTTCCGTCAATGTGACCCTATGACCACGAAATCAAACTCAAACCTGATTTCATACCTTCTATTGGTAAAATCTACCTGCTGTCTTCCACTGAAAAAGAAGCAGCAGATAAATTCATTGATGAAAACCTTGCTGCTGGAAAAATCTCCCTGTCTAACTCCCCACAGGCATCCCCCTTTTTCTTTGTCCATAAAAAAGACGGAGGACTATGCCCTTGCCAGGACTATCAAAAGCTCAATGAGGCTACTATATGGGATGCCTACCCACTACCCTTAATCTTGGAGCTCATTGACAAACTTCGCAATGCCAAGAAATTCACTAAATTTGATGTTCGTTGGAGATACAACAACGTCCAAATCAAACCTAAAGACTGGTGGAAAGCTGCCTTCATCACCCATCAGGGTCTATTCCACCCAAACGTAATGTTTTTCGGGCTTACTAACTCCCTAGTGACTTTCCAAAGATTCATGAACAATTCTTTCCGTGACATGATCACTGAAGGATGGCTAGTCATCTACATGGATGACCTCCTTATCTTCTCTCCAGATGATGCCACCCATACTGAATGTACCAAACGCGACCTCCAACAAATGACCAAACTTGACCTCCACCTCAAGCTCAAAAAATGCAAATTTGCCACTGACAAAGTCAAATACCTCAGAATGATCATCCGACCCAGCCATGTCGCCATGGATCCTGTAAAACTCAAAGGGATCTCCAAATGGCCTTCACCCACCTCCATAAAGCAAGTCCGATCCTTCCTTGGCTTCACTAACTTCTACAGGCAATTCATTGCCAACTACTCCACCATTGCCTGCCCACTCATCAACCTCACCAAAAAGAATCAACCATGGGAATGGACTTCCGAATGCCAGATGACATTCAACAACCTCAAGGACTGCTTCCTCGTGCGTCCTGTCCTACAACTCCCCAATACTACCGCCCAATTCGCCATCACCACTGATGCCTCCAAATTCACCGCTGGTGGTATTCTCCAACAGCTCAATGGGAACAGAGAATGGAAACCCTGTTCCTTCATCTCCCAATCGTTCCTCCCAGCGGAATGAAACTATGACATTCACAATTGTGAACTGTTTACAGTTATCCGTGCCCTCCAGGCATGGAAACATTACCTTAGAGGATCCCCTTTTCTGGTGCAGGTCTTCACGGATCACAAAAACCTCACCTACTTCCACAAACCCCAAGACCTGAATTGCCGTCAAGCTCGGTGGCTCCTCGACCTTGCCAACTTCAATCTGAAATTTTCCTACACCCCTGCATCCCAGCTCACTGGCCCTGACTCCCTTTCCTGATGCACAGACCACAATTCTAAGGAATCAGATAACTCTAATACCACTCTCCTTCCTGCAGATCTCTTCGTCTCAACCATCAACACCCTCCTTGCCAAACAAGTCAAATAAGGTTGCAAAACCGATGCCACCACCCTCGCTGCTCTCCAATCCATCTCCAACAAACTCCCTGCATCCTTCTGCTCCTGCCTCTCACTGTGGCAAACCATTGACAGCATGCTCACCTTCAACGGTCATGTCTACACACCACCTGCTGCCCGCCAACACATCCTAGCCAAGCACCATGATCACCCATCCACCAGTCACTCCAACTACCTCAAAACATGACAACTTGTTGCCACTCAGTACTGGTGGCCCACTATGGCCACCTACATCAAAAGCTACATTAACAGCTGTGCCACATGCCAGCAAAACAAAACCAATACTCATCTGACCACACCTCCCCTCATGCCTATCAAGTCCTCCTGCTCCTGCCCTTTCCAACAGATCTTCCCCCCTCCAGGGGTTTTGACAGTCTCCTGGTCATGGTTGACCACGGCCTTATGAAGGGGGTAATTCTCTGCCCCACCAAGAAAACCATCACCACAGCCAGAATGGCCACACTCTTCACCCACAAAGTCTACTCCTGATTCGGCCTCCCTGACAAAATCATCTCTGACCATGGCTCCCAATTTGCCTCAGCCTTCTCAAAAGAACTCGGCTGAATCTTTAACTACAAGCTCGCTCTATCCACTGCCTTCCACTCTCAAATGAATGGTAAAACAGAACAAGTAAACCAAGAAGTCGAAACCTATCTTTGCATCTTCTGCAGAGATTCCCCTGCCTCGTGGGCCGATCACATCCCACAAGCAGAATTCACCCACAACCACTGACCCCACTCTGTCACTAACCAATCCCCTTTCTTCCTCCTCATGGGTTATGAACCTAACCCTCTACCCACTGTAGTTCTGTCATCCACCATCCCCACTGTTGAACAATGGCTTCAAGAACTCTCCTCTGCCCAAAATGAAGCACTTGCCTCCCATGAACTCGCTCGCCAGACTATGGCTGCAAGATCCTGTTACCCCTTTAAACCATTCAAGAAGGGTGACCAGGTTTGGCTTGAAGCTCATAACCTCCACCAAGAACTCACTAACCCAAAGTTCTCCCCAAAAAGAGAAGGACCTTTTGTTATTACTGATGTCCTCTCTGCAGTCACTTATTGGCTAATACTGCTGAAAACATGGAAGATCCACCTGGTCTTCCACACTTCTCTCTTATTGCCCTATCAGCAGAATGCTATTTATGAACCTCATTTCAAAAAGAACCCACCAGATCTCATTGGTGGACAGGTGGAATATGAAGTTGAAAAGATCATATGTCACAAAGGAGCTTCGGATAAGCACCACTATCTGGTCAGGTGGAAAGGATATTCCACCAACGATGACTCTGGGCTCCCCGAAAGGGAACTCAAACATGCATGGACCATTCTGTCTGCTTATAAGAAGGCAAACTCCCATGCCTTCCCTACTTAGATCTTTTTTCCTCCCCTCATAGTACTTTACAAGCCTCCTCAAAAAAAAAAAAAAAAAAAAAAAAACCATTATGTCTCTCAAAAATAACAATGTCACTTCTCCCATCTCTCTCTCTATCTCTACCATATCCTCACTATGTTCCTCCCCTCCTATTTCTTCTCCCCTCACTGACCACATCATATCTGCTAAGGATTTACCTATAGACTTTCCTACTATAGCTTCACATGCGTCCACAATCTACAACCCCCTCTCCTCTTCCTCCTGTACTCCTTTCCCCAGATGGGGAAATCCTAGCTCACCATCCACCCCTTGCTGGGGCAACTGAACTCCGTCTCCCGAACTTTCCCCATCTCTCTTGCCACCATTGTCCCGACGCCCATCCTTAGCGTCAATGTTCCCCTCTACACACATCATATGCATGAGAACTACCCCTCTTGAGATGACATGCAAGAGCTTGCCTCTGCCCTCACAGACTCCCACATCATGATCTCTCTACAGTCCTTTGTTGAGGACGCCTCCCCGATTGAGCTTATATTTAAGCTTTATCTCCAGATCACCTGTCTGGGCCTCATCCCACCAAACCCTTCTGACACTGACCTTGCTTATCTCAGGTCAGTCGTCTCCACTATCCACTGAGAGGCTAGAGCTACTATCCTCCACCTGGGATACCAACTTGGAGCATTAGAATTCTTCCAGGATCTAGATTGCTACCAAAAGGAGCTCAAAGCAAAATGCGTCACCAGAAGCCAAACTGTCCCCTCTACCCCATCCACCTCTGCTTTCCCTCTCAACACAGCCAAACTAGACTTCTTAGCCTGAGTCAAGGCCACATGGACCGGTGATGAAGGATTTACCCCCTTCTTCCTTCACATCTCCACTACTGGGAAGTGTGCTATCATTGCCATCGGCTTGGCCACTTTCAAGCCAACTGCCAGGTCTATCAATGCCCACTCTGTCTCAATTTCGCGCCTGGTCACCCCCAGTCCTCTTATTCCCTCAGGCAACCTCCCGCTCCCCCTATCATTTCTTCATCCTCCAGATCCTCCCGTAACTCCCACTCCCTTGTCCACCATTAAAACTGTCACATGCAACCAATGCCTCCGTGACCTATTCCGCCTCCCAGGCATCGCACCAACCACCCTCCATGACGAAACCACTCCCCTGTCAAGACTGTGGACTATGGTGATGATGACATCAATGATGTCTTTGATGAGTCAGCTTATGCTAACATGACTGGATCTCCCGGGATGGGCTATATCGACCTTTAGGATTAAGGGTCATCAGAGACTCCCCACCTAGTACAGGGGTAATGTTATAATCATAGATGTGCTCTACTCTTTTTCTTTTCTTTTCTTGAAACTTAGCTAAGTCTCCTTTCATCCTCCATCTCCTCAGACTCAAGGTACACTATTACTACCTTGTGTACTGCCTCCCCAGTTCCTTCTGCTTTTCGCTGACAACTGGCATTCTTCGGAACCATTATATTAATAGTTATGACTTATTGTGACTCAGACCCTTATCGGCTGACTCACTTCTTATCTCTGATGCTGACACATCCCCTTAAATAACCCTCTTGGTGGTAGTATTTAAACCTTCACATTACCACATGTATTCTCTAAGCTTAGTCTTCTTGAATTCTATGAGTTACTTGACCTCCTCTTTGCTTCTCTTGTCATTGTCAGTATTGACACACTTGGGCTAAGGATTCTCCCTTGAGTCCCCCCTTTTAAACCTTTTGTCCTGAGCCAAGGAATCCCCTTGGACTCTACTTCAACTCCACAGGTATTCCCCAATGAGTAACCTCAGTCTTTGGATATAGGGAAAGCCCTTACCTCGTCATACCTGAAGTCCTCTGTCGGTGTACCCACTAAGTCCACCTTGCTCATCCTTCGAGGCAGTAAACTCACTCAAGAACCTGTCAGTCCTAGCCCAACATAATAGAGAATGCTATCCAGGTGACCAAAGCACTCTCCAATGTCATTAACCAGCCTCTCCATCCTAACACCATTTGTCACCACTTGAAGAAATCTGGGATGAAGGCTGTAGTCAAGTCCAAATGTCCCCTACTCTCTGCTAA
>JBBPLO010000610.1:0-17038 GCA_038089835.1 Retiboletus flavoniger | reverse complement strand
AGGCATCAGTCATGACAGAGAAGGGTTTGGTGAGATCGGGGATGGGGATGGGGATGGAGATAGAGGAGTCCAGGATAGGTTCCAGAATGGAGGGGGGGGAGTAGGGGAAGTCGGTGAGCCGTTCAACAAGAGGTCGGGAGCAAGGGGGTGGAATGGGGAGAGGAAGGGGGTGTGGTTGAGAGAGAAGAAAATTTTCTATGTTTTGTACATAGAGGTCTCTTTGCACATGGGGAAGGGAAGAGAGGACACGGCAGACGGTGGGAAAGATAAGGGTATGGGGGATTTCTTCTATGTAAACAGCAAACCCATGAAGGGATAAGGTAGTCAGGCAGTGGCGGGAGGCTTCGCTCATTGTGAAGCACAGGGTTGGGTCAGGTGGGGTTAGTGTTTTGGAAAGGCGTAGGGCAGAGGCGATGGTGTGGTAGGTGTGAATGAGAGAGTGGGTTACTTTGTCGTCAGGGAAGCTGGGGTGAGCCTCTATGGCTAACGCGAGGGCAGGGGTTTCCAAAATGGTGGAGAACAAGGAGAGTCTCTCTCTTTTGGGTAGGTATGAGGGGAAGACTCATTGTGATTGGAGTATCGATCATGAAGATGAGGACGAGGAGGAGGAGAGAGGGGAGGCATTTCAGGAAATGGGTTGGGACATAGTTAGAGAAGAAATGGGCCAGAGGATGGGTAGGGTGTTTAGACAAGGCGATACTCATGAAGAGACTGACTTCTTGTAAACGTTACCTAGGTTTCCTAGAGGGAGTGGAGGCATTTATAAGCCATGAGGATTTCGGCAGCATGACTCAGGTTTGACTCAGGTTCCCAAGTGTCTTCTGATCATGGGTAACCCTTCCATGAGGTCAGGAACCATCTTCTGGACTGCAGGCCCTTGTGACTGCAGATTACCTCAACTTCATATTCCTCTTCCTGGTTGATGATGTCAGGTGGTGGTTTTAGAAATGGGGTGCCGAAGGCTTGTGTGGTTCAGTAGGGGGATAGCAGGGCTGCATGGAAGGTGTTGTGGATGCGCCAAGAGTGCAGTAATCGGAGTTTGTATGAGACTGGTGACAGAACGTGGGTAATTTTGAAGGGACTGTAACGTTTGGGGGCTAATTTCTGTGATGGGAGATTAAGGCAGAGATTTGTCACTTCGAGCCAGACCAGGTCTCTGACTTTCCATGGAGAGAAGCTGCGGAAGGATCGGGAGGCAGTCACTCTTTGGGTGGATTTGTGGGCGGTGAGTGCTTCTTTTCTATTTTCGTCCAGCATCGTTAGGCGATCTTCCAGGGTGGGGATAAAGGTTTTCCCAAGTGGGGGGAATGTTCTGGGTTTGTAGCTGTAGAGTAGGGAGAATGGGGACTTCTGGGCGGAGGAGTGGGGGGTGGAGTTGTGATGGAATTCTGTGGATGATAGAGCATTTGACCATGAGTGGGGGTTGTTGGCACAAAAGATGTGTAGATAGACTTCGAGCTCTTGATTTGTTCGTTCGGTTTGGCCGTCTGTCTGAGGGTGGTATGCGGATGAGAGGCGGACATCGTACTTGAGTAGGTGCACAAGTTCAAGAGCAAAGGCTGAGGCAAATTGGGGGCCTCGATCAGAGATGATTGAGTCATAGAGACCAAACCGTTTGAAAACATTGTGGAAAAAAAGGAGGGCTACTCCTGCAGTATCAATGGTCTTTGAACAGGGGAGGAGCACTACCCCCTTTGTAAGGCCATGGTTGACCACGACCATGATAGAATCAAAGGAGTTGGATAGTGGGAGATCAGTGATGAGGTCAATGGAGAGTTGGCGAAAGGATAGGGAAGAGGTGGAAGCGATGGGTAGGAGGGGGGGGTGTGAGGGGTGTGTGTTTACCTTGCTTTGCTGGCATGTGGGGCATCCCATGATGAAGTGTTTGATGAAGGTGGTGAGCCCAGGCCACCAGAAGTCGTGTTCAAGGATGGATTTGGTGCGAAAGATGCCCATATGACCAGTGAGTGGGGAGAAATGGATGGTGTGTAGCAGGGGGGATCTGGCAGATGGTGGGACATACATTCATTGGTGGAAAAATAGATGACCATTCTTGAAAGTCCAGTCTGAGGCAAGTGATCGGGGAAATAGGGGGGATGACAAGGAAATTGCCTCTAGGGCGCGAACAACTAGTGGGTCGCATGGTGTGGAGGATCTGATGAGGTCGGTGAGGGTGAGGTCAAGAGCATTGATCACGAGGAGCTCAGGTATGATGGGGGAATCAATATTATCGAGGAAGGTGTCTATGTGATCTCGCCAGGAGAGGGTGTTTGTGGGTCCCATCTTGGTGCCGGGGGTTACCTTCCAGATGATGTCGAAGTCTTGGAGGAAAAGGGCCCATCAAGCCTGTCATTGAGAAAGTTTACATGGGTTGCATAGGTAGGAGAGATTCTTGTGGTCAGTGATAATTGTGGTGGGGTGATTGGCACCTTGCAGGTGATGCCGCCATTCGGAGAGGGCAAGGATGACCACGAGAAGTTCGCGATCATAGATGTCATAGTTGCATTCGGCAGGGGCCAGGGTTTTGGAGAAATAAGCTAAAGGGCGGAGGTCACCATTGGGGTCAGGTTGCATGAGGACTGCTCCAGCGGTGGACAGGGAGGCATCGGTCATGACGGAAAATGGTTTTGAGGGGTCTGGGAGAGCGAGGACAGGAGTGGAGCAGAGGGCAGAAATGAGGGATTGGAACGCCTTTTGCTGAAGGGGGGTCCAATTCCAAGTCTCATTTTTCTTGGTGAGGAAGACCAGGAGAGTGACGATGTTGGAGAAATTGGGAATGAACTTCCTGTAGAAGTTGGCGAATCTGATGAACAATCTTACGCCGGTGACAGTTGTGGGGGGTTTTCAGTCCCTGAGGGCAGCAAGTTTGTGGGGGTCCATTTGTACTTCTTCTCCCTTTTCAATGATGAGACCAAGGTACTCCATAGTTTGGGAGTCAAAGGAGCATTTGGACAGTTTGACGGAGAGGTTGTGCTCACGTAATCAAAGGAGAACTCATTGAGTGCGCTCATGATGGAGGGAGAGGGGGCCTCTGGTGCAGATACCCAGGTTGTCCATGTAGATCTTCAACCAACGTTCCGTGATCATGTCGGCAAAGATATGGTTCATGAATGATTGGAACATGGAGGGGGCATTGGAGAACCTGAAGAACATGACCATAGGTTCGAAAAGTCCTAGGGGGGTGATAAAGGCTGCCTTCCATTGGTCTGATTTGCAGATTCGGATGTTGTTGTATCCCCATCAGATGTCCATTTTGGTGAAGTGGTTGGCATCCTTCATATCCTCTAGAAGATCAGATATGAGGGGTAAGGGGTAAGCGTTCCGGATGGTGTGGGAGTTCAAGTAGCAGTAGTCCTGGCAAGGATGGAGGGTCCCATCTTTTTTGGGAACAAAGAAAAAGGGGGAGGCTTGCGGGGACTTCGATGGAATGATGCGACCAGTTTTGAGGTGTTCCTCGATGAACTCTCTGAGGGATTCTTTCTCTTTGGGGTTCAGCGAGTAGATTTTAGCAACTTTCGGAATGAAGGAGTCTTTGAGATCAATAGTGTGGTCGAAGGAATGATGGGCCGGGAGGACATTGTGGGAGGATTCGTCGAAGACATCAGCGAAGTCTTTACAAAACTCTGGGATAGTGATTAAGGAGGGCATTGCCTTCTGGGCGATCTCCGTAGAGATGGTTAGTTTGTAGATCTCTTCTTCCTCGGTCTCCTTCAGGGGAGGGTGCTCACAAAGAGTCCTCTCGACCCTCTGGGGAGATGTAGAGATGAAGAGAGTGCAATTTTTCCAGTCAATGTTGGGGTTCCATCTGGTTAGCCAGGGCATGCCTAAAATGATCTGAGGGATTTTTTGCTGGAGGACAAAAAGGGTTTCAATTGAAGAAAAGGAACCATGAGAAATATGGGCTGTAGTGGTCCAGCG
Organism: Retiboletus flavoniger; assembly: GCA_038089835.1. NCBI lineage: Eukaryota > Fungi > Basidiomycota > Agaricomycetes > Boletales > Boletaceae > Retiboletus > Retiboletus flavoniger. Next base: position 13,120 of record JBBPLO010000610.1, on the reverse strand, counting down.
GATGCTTCCTGATATGTTCTGAGTTCCATCAACATTATAGGCTAGGATGGGGTGGGGAAGTTTCTTGAGACAGAAGTTCCCTTGAGGTAGGAGGCGAGGGTTGATGAAATTTCCAGTTGCTCCAGAGTCAATGAGGGTGGAGGTTTCAATGCTTTGTACTTTGACATCCAAACGAATAGTTCTATTTTTTTGGTGATGCTATGAGTACATGGGTAGAATCTAGGGAAGGAGATGTCGAGGCTGCTTCCCTTTTTAAAAATCCTTCACCTTTTGTATGTTGGCGAACTGGATAGCGTTTACTTCCTCTTTGTCCTCGTCATAGCACATCTTTAGAACAGAGAGGATTTCTGTCTCATTTTTGCCAGAGGTGCGAAGGGAGTTTACATACTGTTGGAGGGGGGATGGTAAGGTGGGGGCGGAGGGTGTGGGTAGTGGGAGGGGTGGGACGAGGGTGGTGGCTTGTATGTTCTGGGGGTGACCAGTAGTTTTCTTACAGCTGTGGGCGTCATGTCCGATAGTTTGACAGCAGAAGCACCATCCTTCTTTGATACATTTGGCTCATTCGGTGGGGGTGAGTTTGGCTAGGGTGATGGTCGAGTCCACTTCCATGGTGTTGGGGTCTCTGCTGGGGGTGCGAGGGTTGTTAAAAGAGAAGGGAGAGGTGGTAGTTCCGGTGCGGAGGGCTTGGATCCTCATCTTCTGGGCATGGAAGGTTTTGGCTTTCATCACCCAGTCTGCAATGGTGGTAGGGACGGTTCCCATGGACAGAATCATGGTGGTGATTTGTTGGTCGAGTCCCAGGGTGAAGTGGTTGATGAGGGTGGCTTTGTCCGTGATGTCAGACTTTCCTGCAAGGTTCTGGAAGTTGGTGATATATTGTTGGAAGCTGTCATGGGAACAGGAGATTTTCTGGCATAATTTGGCTAACTCCAGACGGGCTGTGGCTTTCATGTCATAAGGGAAGAAGGTAGTTTCGAAGTCTTTGGTGAAATCGAGGAAGGTCTTCCCAGTGGTGATGTTGGGGTTGGCCATCTTGTCATACCATGCTTCTGCGAAGGATGCTCCTCGACCTGTGGGCATCCTGTTGAGCGTGGTCATGATCTTTTCAGGGTCTCCAGGGTAGAGGCTAGCGTTGATCTGGAAGTAAGCCTTCATGGCCTTCATCCATCGAGAGGCATTGGAGGAAGACCTGGTGAAGTTGGCAGGGAGAGCGGCCTTAAGTTCTGAGGGCATGACTGGGGAGGGCGAGCGGGAAAGGTCGATTGGGCTGGGTTAACATGAGGGCAGACTGAGTTGATGTGGGGGTGGACTGAGTTGACGTGGGGGTGGACTGGGTTGACGAGGGGGTGGGTTAGACTGAGTGGGATTGCTTGGTCTTTGACCCTTGGGGGAGGGTGCGAAGGATGGGTCAAGGAGTGGGGTCCAGCTGGATCTGGCGATTCGTCTGGGGGGTGAGCGGTACTGAGTGAGATCAGGGAGTTCAGAGTCACTGTCTCCTGGGGCTTTGAATGATGTGATGGGATTGGGATAGGTCCTTCACCTGAGGAGGTGGGACTGAGAATATTCTTGATCTTTTGTTATGCGTAGCATACAAGAGAGGGCTCAAGGGCAGTGGGAATCGTCTGCAGGTGATACTCACGAAGAGACCAACTTCTGACAGAGACTAGGACCAGAGGATTGACCTTAGAATCGCTAAGGTTACTGAGGACTGCCAAGCAGTGAGGTGACTCAAGAAGGTATGCTAATATTGCACAGATCAAGAATGGAGAAGAGAGATACAGGAGTACTGCGGAACTATATACCAGGGGGGAACTTCCCATGCATGGACCGAGCGAGACTGAGTAAGCGTTTAGGAACACGACTAAGTATGAGAGAACTTAGTTAGGAGATAAGGGTCCAAGAGAGATGAGAAAGGACAATGCAGTTCTAGGGAAAACAAACTAGGAATAACGTAGAGGGTCCTCCTATGAAGAGGTACATCTCCTGTGCCCGAGAGATACAATGTCCTCAGTAAGAGACTAGAGAAGTGAAATGTACAAGTAGGAGGAAACAATGATGAGAGAAGAAAATTGTAACAGTTATGGGTGAACTCGGCTAAGGGGATCTTACCAGCCCACAAGGTGGGGTCATCTCCACAGAAGATGTGAAGGTAGGTTTCGATTTCTTGGTTGACTCTCTCAGTCTCTTGGTCGGTCTGAGGGTGGAAGGCAGTGGAGAGGGCGAGCTTGTAGTTGAGGATTCGTCCGAGTTCTTTGGAGAAGGTGGAGGCGAATTGGGGGCCTCGGTCGGAGATTATCTTGTCAGGGAGGCCATATCTAGAATAAACCTTGTGGGCAAAGAGGGTTGCAATTCCGGTGGCAGTGATGGTTTTCTTAGTGGGGCAGAGAATTACCCCCTTTGTAAGGCCGTGGTCGACCATGACCAGGAGACAATCAAAACCATTGGAGATGGGGAGATCTGTGATCAGATCGCAGGAGATCTGCTGGAAGGGGCATGTGCAGGAGGAATGGATGGGGCAGAGAGGAGGGGTGGTCAGGTGGGTGTTAGTCTTATTTTGTTGGCAGACGGCGCAGCTGGCGACATAGTTATGGACATGGGTGGCGAGGTCCAGCCACCAGCATTCAGCGGCAACGAGTTGGTGGATTTTGAGATATCCAGGGTGACTGGTGGTGGGGTGGTTGTGGTGCTTTGCCAAGACAGCTTGGCAGGATTTGGGGGAAACGTAGAGGTGGCCGTTGAAGGTAAGGGTGCCGTTAACGGATTGCCAGGGAGAGAACCAAGCACGGAAGGATGCAGGGAGGGGTGTGGAGAGAGATTGGATGGCCTGGAGGGCCGTAGGGTTGACAGTGCATTCCTTGGAGATTTGTTTGATGAGGAGGGCATCGACGGGTGCCACGAATGTGGTTTCAGGGAGGAGGGTGATGGTGGAGTTATCCGTCTCCTTGGAGTCGTGATCTGGTTGACGGGAAAGGGCATCTGGGGTGGTGAGCTTGGGGCAGGGGTATAGGAAAATTTGAGGTCATAGTCGGCAAGGTTGAGGAGCCAGTGCATTTGGCGCCAGTTGAGGTCTTGGGGTTTGCAGAAGTAGGTAAGGTTTTTATGGTCTGTAAAGACTTTGATGGGGAACAGGGTACCACGGAGGTAGTGTCGCCAGGCAGTGAGGGCGCGCATGATGGTGAGTAGTTCACGGTCATGGATGTCATAGTTTCGTTCCACAGGGTTGAACGATTGGGAGATGTAGGAGCAGGGTTTCCACTCTCTGTTTGGATCAAGCTGTTGGAGGATGTGTTACAACTCTCATGTACCCCTACCCTTTTTCCTCATCACTTGTCCTCGTTCCTCGTCCATGCACCTTTGTCCACTTTGCAGGAGAGTACCTCTCTCTTCTTAGCCACTGCAGCAGTACCTCACCCTAGTCCTTGGCTACCTCCAAGCACATCCTATTGCTCCCAGCCCCTCGCCAATAGGTCACCCTTAGCTAACCCTTAGCTAACCCTTAGCCCCGGCTACCTCTGGTACCTCACCTCCTATCTAGGATCCCTTGTCCCCTCCACGTCCTTGTGACCTCCACAGTTCCCGTGACTTCCACATGACCATGTGTCCCTCCACATGATGCTTACGCCTAACCTGTGTCTTGCTATCGACTGGTACTTACCACACCCCCGGTCCCCCTACTGTCCCATGTCCTGGCAACCCTGCAGACCTCCTTATCGTTCTAGCCTACACATTCCTCCCATGCATATCCTTATCCTCCATCTTGGCACTACCTCATGCCCCTATCTTGGCCTACACATCCACTACACATCCCCTTGTGTCTCGTCGGCCTGTCAGCCATCTCATGCACCTCATGGTATGCCTGCTTATTGATATATCCCCTTGTATCTATACATAGATCTCTCTCATGACCTCATGGACTCCTTATCGTAGTAGCCATGACTCATCCCATACCCAATGGTCCATGCCCCGTCTATGTTAGTATATAAGCATAGTAGGACTACCTTGTATCTCTAACTTGACCATTAACTTTGATATCATAACCACCTCCTGTCTGGTTGTCTTTCCTTAGTCCTTGCCCCTTGGGGCCACCTTGAGGTCTGACCTCTCTGCTATTCACCTTTGAAAGCCATAAGCACCCTTGTGGTAGTAGAACTCACTGGGACAGTTCCTTCACGTTCCCCCGGCATGCTCAGCCCAGACCACCTTGTTCCTCCTTGCCCTGGTGGTTAAGTTGTAATAGGATGGTGCTGGATGTGAATTTAGAGGCATCAGTGGCGATGGCGAACTGGGCACCAGTGTTGGGAAGTTGGAGTACAGGTCGGGAGAGGAAGGCGTCTTTGAGAGTGTCAAAGATGTTTTGGCAGTCGGGAGACCACTGCCATGGTTGGTTCTTTTTGGTTAGGTCGATAAGGGGTCAGGCAGTGGTGGAGTAGGCTTCAATGAAGCGTCTGTAAAAATTAGCAAATCCTAGGAATGAGCGGACTTGTTTTATGGTGGTTGGGATGGGCCATTTGGAGATACCTTCCAGTTTAACAGGGTCCATGGCAATATGGCCGGATTTGATGATGAGCCTGAGGTATTCCACCTTGTCAGTGGTGAACTTGCACTTCTCCAGCTTGAGGTGGAGGTTGAGTTCTGTCATGTGTTGGAGGACACGACAGGTCCTATCGGTGTGAGTGGATTCATCAGGGGAGAAGATAAGGAGGTCATCCATGTAGATGACAAGCCATCCTTTGATGATCAAGTCTCTGAAGGAGTCGTTCATGAACCTCTGGAACATGGTGGGGGAGTTGGTGAGCTTGAAGTACATGACATTGGGTTGGAAAAGGCTGCAGTGGGTGATGAAGGTGGCTTTCCATTGGTTTTCAGGGGAGATCCAGATGTTGTTATATCCCCATTGAACGTCGAACTTGGTGAACTTTCATGCATCTTTTAGCTTGTTGATGAGTTCGGAGATGAGGGGGAGTGGGTAGGCATCTCGGACGGTTGCTTCATTGAGCTTGCAGTAATCTTGGCAAGGGTGGAGACCTCCATCCTTCTTGTGGATGAAGAAGAAGGGGGAGGCTTGGGGCAAGTTTGAGGGGAAGATTTTTCCAGCAGCAAGGTTTTCATCGATGAATTTGTTGGCGGTGACCTTCTCATTGGGGGAGAGTGGGTAGATTTTCCTGATGCTAGGGGAGAAATCGGGTTTCAGCATAATCTTGTGGTCATAGGATCTGGACGGTGGCAGGTGATTGGCAGCCTCCTGAGAGAAGACCGATTTGAATTTGGTGTATTCCAGGGGTAGAGAAGCCTTTGGGGCAGCGAGGGCTTCTTCCTTGGCGAGTTCCATGGCTTTGGTTATCTTGGCGATCTGTGAGGAGCAAAGGAATCTAGATCCGCAGCAGATGATACAGAAGACAGATCTATTTCTTATGGCAACATTGAGATACCTCTCCTCCACTTCTCAGTCGAGGTAGTTGTGGAGGTGGTCATGGAAGATTGCATGGATGGGGATGGAGTCCAGTTCATGGATGGGGAAGGTGTAGACCTTATTGTGTCATTCAAGGTCTTTCTTGTGCTCATGGTGGAGGAGTTTGGACTGGTTGATAGACTCATCCAGGGTTATGGTGCAGGTGGTCCAGTTGATGTTGGGGTTGGCAGAGCAGAGCCAGGGGAGTCCGAGGATGAGGTTGTCTCATCCAAGGTGCATGATATGGAAAAGGACTTTCTGTGTGAGTCCTTCAATGTTGATGAACAAAGAGCACGAGTGGGTAATTTTCCCTCGATGGTTGGTGGTCCCATCTGCATTTTTGGCAAGGATGGGGGTGGTGAGTTTCGTCATTGGGAGTTTATGCTTCATGACAAAGTTGTAGTCGATGCAGGAGATATTAGTGCTGCTGTCAATGAGTGCTCTGGTATTGACAGTTTTCATGGTGTACAAGGGGCATATGACTTGGACCAGAATGATCATTGATTTAGTCACAGCTTTTACAAGTACAGAAGTGATGTTGTTATGCTGGGCTAGGGAATACCAGTGGGGACTCAAGGTGAGCTCTACGTGGATACGAAGACAAGGGAGGGTGCACTGGGTGTTCCGACAGAAGACTTCGGAGACATGCGTTCAAGGGGACTCCTTGAACAGAAGCAATGCCAAACAGCCTGCAAGTGGACTTCAAGGGGTTTCCTTAAGTCCAGGATGAAGGTTCGAGTGAAGGCCTAGGAAAGGTCCCATAGCCTTAGTGTGTTGATAACAGACAATGATGAGGGGGCGAGGAGGTGGCTTAGAGCTCGTAGAATTGAGTAGACTAAGGTAAGGAAAGTACAAGGCGGGCGGAGCGGTATAAGTACATATGCCAAGACACTTAGGTAATGGACTCTTAGTGAGCCCGAGATAAGGAGTGAGTCATCCAGAGATAAGGATAAGTCATGACAAGTCAGTTCTAATAATACACCAGTTCTGAGATAAGATGGAACGGAGGGAACTGGGAAAGTGGAACTTGAGGCATAGACAGAGTTCCTAAGTCCGAGATAAGATGAGAGACGAATGAGGACTTAGCAACGTAAAGAAAAGAAAAGAAGAGAAAGGAAAAGAGGCGATCCACCATGGATTGTAACAAATGTAGGAAGGGGCTAATGTCGAGGTAGGCTTCCTTTCTAAAAATCCCGGAGGAATATGGCCTTTACTGATTCCTTGTCTTTGTCATCATCATCCTCTACCTCTTGGAGGTGGGGGAGTTCTTCTTTGTCAGCCACCTCTGCCACCTTCTTGGTAGGTGGGCGAGGGGTCCTCGATATCTGTGGAGAGAAAGAGGGGCAGTTTCAAGAGGAGTGGCTGCCCAGGCGGCATCGGAAGCAGAGGTTGTTCTTGATGCAATATTGCCTCTCTTCTGGGGTTAGCTTGGTGACAGTTCGGATGACGTCTACGTCCATTGCATTGGGGTTGGCTTTGGGTTTCAGGGAGAAGGTAATGTCCTTTGCTTGGGTTGCTCCGGACCTGGAGGCGACTTTGTGGGTGCAGTTCCACATGTTGTCAAAGTGGGTGGCCTTCAAGTACCAGTCTTTGATGGTGGTTGGTGGGGTTTTCATCACATAGATTTTGTACATGATGGACAAGGGTAGTCCTGCAGCAAAGTAGGCGATGAGGATGTTATCGTCTGTAATCTGTGCGACAGCGACCTTACTCCAGAAGGTAGCAATGTAGTTGAGAAGGGTTGGGGAAAATCCATCCTTCTTCTTTTGCATGCGGGTGGTGGAAAGCCAGGTGATGGCATTCCCAATGGAGTCTTGGTGTTTGAAGGCAGCTTGGAATTCCGTGGTGAAGGTAGCAACAGTCCCGAGATTGATGGTCCTGGTGGAGATGCATTTTTGCCTGAAGGTTGCAGCCCAAACAGCGGCAGATCCTTTAGTCATATGTGAAAGAGTGAATGCAATTTTCTTCGCATCGGTGTTGTAGATGTCAGCGTTGACAAGGAGGTAGAACTGGACAGCATTGAACCACTGTTCAGATTTATCATAGGACCAATCGAAGGGCTCAGGGGCTCCAAGGCGTAGTTCCTTTGCAGACATAGTTGCTGGGGGCGAGGGTAAGGGAGTGACAGTGGGGCACGTGCAAGAGAGAGGGAAGCCTGTGAGGGTGGGTGGCTTAGTAGGTCGGGTAGGGAGAGACATGCTTGGTTGCGTGGCAGTGGGAGTGGGAGTTGTAGAGGAAGGAACTTGCAGAATACTAAGTTGTCGGGCAAGTCCTTGGGTGAGGTGGATGGTTTCTTCTTCCTCTTGGATGGAGGTGGGGTTGACTTCTTGGTCTGAGTGTTCGAGGGACGAGGGTGATAAGGGTTCAGGGGAGGACTGGCCTTGTTCGGGCGTACCTCAGGGAAGGAACCAGTGGGAGCTAATGGTGACGCAGTGCCCAGGGAATCACCCTATGCAGGCTGATTGTGGGAAGGGGGTGTGCAGTTGTCCAGGGAATCACCCCATGCAGACTGAAGGTGGGAAGAAGTATAGGAAGCGACCTGAAAGTCGTCTGTAGAGGGAGAGCTTAGTCTTTTGTTATGCTGGGCTATGGAATACCAGCGGGGACTCAAAGTGAGCTCCAGTTTATATGAGAAGACGAGGGAGGATACACCAGATATTCTGACAGAGGACTTCGGAGACATGCATTCAAGGGGGTACCTTGAATGGAAGCAACATCAAACGACTTGCAAGTAGACTCCAGGGGTTTCCTGAGTCAGGGACAAAGGTTCGAAGGGAAGGCCTTAGGGAAGTCCCTTAGCCTTAGTGTGCTGGTTACAGACAGTGACGAAGGGGGGGGCGAGGAGATGGCTTAGAGCTTATAGAATTGAGTAGACTAAGCTAGGGAAAGTACAGGGTGCTTCAAGCGATATAAATACATACACCAAGACGCTTAGGTAATGGACTCCTACTGAGTCCGAGATAAGGAGTGAGTCATCCAGAGATAAGGATGAGTCATGACCAGTCAGTTCTAATAATACAATGGTTCCGAGATAAGACGGAATGGGGGAAACTGGGAAAGCAGAACTCAAGGTGTAAACAGAGTTCCTAAGTCCAAGATAAGGTGAGAGACGAAAGAGGACTTAGCAAAGTAAAAGACAAGACAAGAAAAAGGGTGATCCACTGTGGATCATAACAGGTGCAAGAAGGGAGTACCATATGGTTCAGAGGTGCAATAAGGAGATAAGAGAGTGGTGTGGAAAATGTCATGGATGTGCCATGTGGGAGGGAGTCAAAGTTGGTAAGATACCAGAGATAGGACTTGAGAGATTTCAAATGGTCTGTATCACTTGAGGGCAAGTTTCCTGGAAGGGAGTTTGAGGCAGAGATTAGTGGCTTCCAACCATACTCTATCTCTGGTTTTCCAGGGGGAGAATTTGCAAAGGGAGCAATTGGTCATGAGTTTGTGGGTGGACTCATGTGTGGTGGGGGCTTCTCTTCTGTTTTTGTCAAGGGTGTTAAGTCAATCTTCCAGGGCGAGGATAGAAGTTTTTCCTAGGGGAGGGAAGGTTCTGGATTCATAGCTATAGAGGAGGGAGAAGGGAGATTTCTGGGTGGATGAGTGGGGGGTGGAGTTGTGGTGTAATTTGGCTGAGGGGAGTGTTGACAACCAGGAGTGAGGGAGGTTGGCACAGAATATGCATAGGTATACTTCTAATTCCTGGTTGGTTCTTTCGGTTTGTCCATTGGTCTGGGGGTGGTAGGCAGAGGAGAGTCAAATGTCATATTTCAGTAAGTGGGCAAGTTCAAGGACAAAGGTAGAGGTGAATTGTGGTCCTTGGTCAGAGATGATGGAGTTATAGAGGCTGAATCTTTTGAAAACATTGTTGAAGAAGAGAAGGGTGATGCCAGCAGCGTCGATGGTTTTTGAGCAAGGGATGAGAATTACCCCCTTACTAAGGCCATGGTTGACCATGACCATGATAGAATCAAGGCTGTTGGAGGGGGGGAGATCAGTGATGAGGTCAACAGAGAGTTGGCAGAAGGGGATGGAAGTTGAGGATGGGATGGAAAAGAGTGGGGGGGAGGAGGGGTGTGTGTTAACTTTGTTCTGCTGACAAGTAGGGCAGCTGGCAATGAAATGTTTGACAAAGGTGGTGAGGCTGGGCCACCAGAAGTCTTGCTCGAGAATGGCTTTGGTGCAGAAGACCCTCATATGGCCAGAGAGAGGGGAGGAGTGGATGGTGTGAAGGAGGGAGCTATGGGCAGAGGGGGGAACGTACATGCGATGACAGAAGAAGAGGTGGCTGTTCGTGAAGGTCCAATCACTAGCTAGGGAGTGGGGGAGGAGAGGGGAATCAGAGAAGATGGCAGACAGTGCACGAGTGACTAGAGGGTCAGAGATAGTGGAGGATTTGATGAGGTTGGTGAGGGTGAGGTCAAGGGTGTTGACAACATGAGGTTTTGGGAGGATGAAGGCATTGATATTATCAAGGGAGGTATCCATGGAGTCATGGCAAGAGAGTGCATTGGCAGGGGCCATGCAGGAACCAGGTGAGACTTGCCAGGAGATGTTGTAGTCTTGGAGGGAGAGTGCCCAGTGGGCCTGGTGGCAAGAGAGCTTTCAGGGGTCACACAGGTAGGAGAGGTTTTTGTGATCAGTGATAATGGTGACAGGGTGGGCTGCACATTGGAGATGGTGGCACCATTCTGCGAGGGTGAGGATGATGGCTAAGAGTTCACAATTGTAAATGTCATAGTTCTATTCAGCAGAGGAGAAGGTTTTGGAGAAGTAGGCAATGGGTTGGAGGTTACTGTTGGTATCCTTTTGCATGAGGATGGCTCCAGCAGCAATGAGGGAAGTATTCATCATGAGGAAGAATGGCTTGATGGGATCGGGAAGGGTGAAGATGGGGGTGGAGATGAGTGATTCAAAGGCATGTTGCTGGAGAGGGGTCCATTTCCAGGGTTTGCATTTTGGTGAGAAGAACAAGGGGGGCGACAATGTTAGAGAAATTGGAGATGAACTTTCAGTAGAAGTTGGTAAATCCAATGAACAAGCAGATGCCAGTGATGGTGGTGGAAGGTTTCCATTCCTGGAGGGCAGAGAGTTTACCAGGGTCCATTTGCAGTTTTCTGTTGCCAATGATGAGACCGAGATATTCCATGGTGGGTGTGTTGAATGAGCACTTGGTTAGCTTGAGTGATAGGTTATGTTCTCATAGTTGGAGGAGGACTTGACGAGTGTGGTCATGGTGGAGGGAGAGGGTGCCTTTCATGCAGATATGCAAGTCATCCATGTAGATTTTGAGCCATTGTTCTGTGATCATGTCAGCGAAGATGTGATTTATGAATGCTTGGAAAGTGGAGGGTGTGTTGGAGAAACCAAAAAACATGACAGTCAGTTTGAAGAGTCTGAGAGGGGTGATAAACACAGCTTTCCATTGGTCAGACTCTCAGATGTGGATGTTGTTGTATCCCCATTGGATATCCATTTTGGTGAAGTGGTCAGAGTCCTTCATGTCATCAGTGATATCCAATATGAGGGGCAGGGGATAGGTGTTCTGGATAGTGTGGGAGTTTAGGTAATGATAGTCTTGGCAGGGGCATAGTGAGCTATCTTTATTTGGGACAAAGAAAAATGGGGAGGCTTGCAGAGATTTGGACAGGATAATGCAGCCAATTCAAAGGTGTTTGTCAATGAATTCTTTGAGTGCGTCATGCTCCTTGGGGTTGAGAGAGTAAACCTTGGCTATTTTAGGGATGAAAGAGTCTTTGGGATCAATGGTGTGATCAAAGGAGTGGTGTTGGGGTAGGACATTGTAAGTGGCTTCAGCAAAAACATTGGTGAAGTCCAATGAAAAGCAAATAAATAGCCCAGAGGACTAGCAGCAAGTAGTCCTGGACTTGCAGTGGGGGATCAGAGGGTACAATAGGTTCATCCCTAAAGGGATTCTAGCTTGGGTTTGAGGTCCAGATATTCCTTTGGTATACTTATCCCAGAAATGGACCAGTCTGAGATCATCTGGACCAGTAATAATTAGTCCAAGCTAATCTGGCAGTCTGGATTGACGAGTGCTATAGCGGAAATGTTGAATGGCAGCAGAAGATGTGCGGACAGCATGAAACAGTGGCAGTGAGTGATGCGAGACTTAAACAGTAGATGGGAAATGTGGGTGAGCTGGGTGCTGACATTACAAAATGCCAGTACAAAACTGTATAGTCCAAGGCTGAACCAAGCTGCTAACTTCTAGAGGCTAAGATAACAAGGTCTGAAATCTAGACTTTAGGGTAGGAAGGTAGCTAAGAGACACAATGGCCCCACTAAATGAGTGTATGTAAGTGTCAAACCAGACAGAATCTTGGGAAGCTGCCTGGAACTCTAAGTAAAAGGGAGCACACTGTAACCAATGAGAGTGTATGTAATGCGAGGCATGCATTTGTGTGGTAAAAGAATGGGTAGGAGAAGCAAGGTGTTAAAACCGATTCAACTCCGGAGCTAACTCCAAAACTTCGGAGTTAAGCTGGGGGCCGGGGCTTGGCTTCACCGTATGTGGTGCGCCCTTGCTTAGAATTGTTGCCCTGATTTCGGAGGCCGGAGTTCGGAGGTGCAGAGGGGTCACGCTCGAAGTTGTAAACAACGACAAGGAAAATGACAAGGAGGGGAGAGAAAGTCTTCAAGACTTTTCTCAGGGATTCAGAGGGGGTTGTCAGAGGGGATCCAAGGATCAGGAGTTGGGAATAAGTTGATATTCAAACTGAAGAATATACAGAGTGTTTCTACGAGTTTATATACGGAGTTCGGAGATGTATTAGTAAGAGTTCTTCATAATGGATTGGTAAGTAAGTCGGAATTGGAAGATAAGTAAACCAGAGCTGTACACCAGATATGTGAAGGCCGGAGCTGTGTACATAGGATCAGAGAGGAAAGAGAAGCAGGACTAATACAAATGGAGAGAGACTAACGTAACAAGAATGAAGAGGCATACGGGAATATTCTAAGGGTACCTCCGGAGTCTTGGAGTTGAGCCTCCAAGTGAGATAACGTTGGAGTTGGTGAGTATGAGACCGGAGATGGGTTCAGAGGGTCAGAGCAGACTTGGTGAAAATCTGGGATATGACAGTATCCCCCTTTTAGGCCTGAACCCCTGAAGGCCCTTAGGCGAGGGACAATAAGAAGTTGGAGTGGAGTCGGATCGGAGTCCGAAAAGTTTTCTGTTGATTGAGTTTGGGTGTATGAAACCCGTCGCACCTCACTTGCCTTTCACCCCAACACCCATCATGTCTGTCAATGCCGCCAACGCCGATATTACCAAGTGGTCTGAGGACCATCTCAAGGAATGTGAAGATGACGATGACGATGTCTGCGAGGTGAAGTTCACCGAGCGTAAGTGACGAGCGAAGGTGAAGAGGGAGGAAGCTTGGAGGAAGGCAGAGGAAGGCAGAGGAGGACTCGGAGATGGAGCCAGAGGAGCTGGAAGGGCTCAGAGAGGATTTAGGCAAGGAGGAAGCAGAGCTCATAGCGAGGGAGAGCTCCGGGGTGTCGGAGAACGTGTAAATAGACTGTGTTACAATTTTCTTTCCCTATCATCGATTCCTTTTGTTTGTACATTTCTCTTCCCTAGTGTCTTACCGAGGACGTCGCGTCCTTCGGGCGCAAGAGGTCTACCTCTTCATAGGAGGCCAGTCTAGA
>JBBPLO010000608.1:0-17055 GCA_038089835.1 Retiboletus flavoniger | reverse complement strand
ATTGGGTTTGCCAATTTTTACAGGAAGTTTATCCCCAACTTCTCCAATATCGTCACCCCCCTAGTCTTCCTCACTTGCAAAGACAAAGTCTGGAATTGGACTTCCCTCCAGCAAAACACATTCCACTCCCTTATTTCTGCACTCTGCTCTGCTCCCATTCTCGCCCTCCCTGATTCCTCTAAACTGTTCTCCCTTATGACCGACGCCTCCCTGTTAGCCACAGGTGCCATCCTCATGCAACCTGACTCTAATGGTGACCTCCACCCCCTCGCCTACTTCTCGAAGACCCTTGCCCCCACCAAGCGTAACTATGACATCTACAACAGAGAACTCCTCGCAGTCATCCTTGCTCTCTCTGAATGGCACCACCACCTACAATGTGCTGCTCACCCCATCACTATCATCACCGATCACAAGAACCTCTTGTATCTACATGACCCCCACAAACTCTCTCACCGACAAGCTCACTGGGCCCTCTTCCTCCAAGATTTTGATATCATTTGGAAGGTTATCCCTGGCACCAAGATGGGCCCAGTGGATACACTCTCTCATCATGACCACATTGACACCTTCCTTGACAATGTCAACTCCATCCTTCCCAAATCTCTTGTCATCAACATGCTTGACCTCACTCTCACCAACCTCATCAAGTCCTCCACACCCTCTGATCCCCTAGTTACTCGCGCACTTGATGTCATCTCCTCCTCTTCCCCCCTATTTCCTTGCTCTCTCGCCTTCAACTGGACCTTTGAAAATGGTCACCTCTTCTTCTGTCATCAGATGTACGTCCCACCCTCTGCCAGATCCCCTCTTTTACACACCATCCACTCCTCCCCACTTACTGGCCATATGGGCATTTTTTGTACTAAATCCATCCTCAAGTGAGATTTTTGGTGGCCCAGCCTGGCCACCTTCATCAAACATTTCGTCTCTGGCTGCCCCACCTGCCAACAAAGCAAAGTCAACATCCACCCCTCATACCCCCCTCTTGTTAAATCTGGGTCAACTCTGGAGCTAACTCTGAAACTTCGGAGTTACGCTGGGGGCCAGGACTTGGCTTCACCATATGTGGTGCGCCCTTGCTCAGAATCAATGCCCCAATTTTGGAGGCTGGAGTTCGGAGGTTCGGAGGTGCCATGCTTGATGTTATAAACAATAATGAGGACAACGACAAGGAGGAGAGAGAAAGTCTTCAAGACTTCTCAGGAATTCAGAGGGGGTTGTCAGAGGGGATTGATCAGAGATCAGGAGTTGAGAATAAGTCGATATTCGAACTGAAGAATATACAGAGTGTTTCTATGAGTTTATATATGGAGTTCGGAGATGTATTAGTAAAGTTCTTGGTAATGGATTTGTAAGTAAGTCAGAATCAGAATGTAAGTAAACCAGAGCTGTACACTGGATATGTGAAGGCCGGAGCTGTGTACATAGGATCGGAGAGGAAAGAGAAGTGGGACTAATACAAATGGAGAGAGACTAACATAACAAGAATGGAGAGTGACATACTATGATATTCTGAGGACATCTCTGGAGGCTCGGAGTTGTGCTCCAAGCAAGATAGCATTGGAGTTGTTGAGTGTGAGACCAGAGATGGGTTCGGAGGGTCGGAGTGGACTTGGTGGAAAATCCAGTATATGACACCTCTTCTCCCCATCACCTCGTCCTCATCCATTCCCTTTTGCCAACTTTCTGTGGACCTCATCATGGATCTTCCTCCATCCAACTCCTTCGATTCTATCATGGTCGTGGTCGACCATGGCCTTACTAAGGGGGTCATTCTCCTTCCCTGCTCAAAAACTATCGATGCCACCGGGGTAGCTCTCCTTTTTTTTGAAAATGTATTCAAAAGATTCGGCCTCTATGACTCCATCATATCCGATTGAGGCCCATAGTTTGCCTCTGCCTTCATCCTTGAACTTGCCCACCTACTAAAATACGATATCTGCCTGTCATCCACTTACCACCCCCAAACTGATGGCCAGATGGAACGAACTAGTCAAGAACTCAAAATTTACTTACACATCTTCTGTGCCAATAACCCCCATTCCTGGTTGACCACCCTATCATCAGCTGAGTTCCATCACAACTCTGCCCCTCACTCCTCAACACAGAAGTCCCCATTCTCCCTACTCTACAGCTATAAATCAAGAACCTTCCCTCCACTAGGAAAAACCTTCATCCCCATGCTTAAAGACCGCCTAGTGATCCTCAATGAAAATAGAAAAGAAGCCCTCACCACCCACAAATCTGCTCAGAAGATAATATCCTCCTGATCTTTCTGCAGCTTCTCCCTGTGGAGGGTCAGAGATCAAGTCTGGCTTGAAGCCACCAATCTCCACCTCCAACTCCCATCTTGGAAACTAGCCCCAAAATGATATGGACCCTTTGAAATTACCCAAGTCTTATCTCCTATATCTTACAAACTCTGACTCCCCCCCACATGGCACATCCATGACACCTTCCATGCATTCCTTCTATCCCCTTATTGTGTCACTGAGGCTTATGGCACCCCCTTCTTACAACCACCACCTGACATCATTAACCAAGAAGAAGAATACAAGGTAGAAGCAACCCACAGTCACAAGAGGCCTCAATCTAAGCGACAGTTCCTAACCTCATGGAAATGTTACCCATGCTTGGAAGACACCTGGGAACCAGAGTCAAACCTTCGCCATGCAGCTAAAATCCTCTCAACTTATAAATGCCTTCATTCCCTATAGAAATTCCTTGCCCATAAGATGTTGGTCTCTCTGTGAGTATCACCTTGTGAGCAAGAAGCACCTGTCCTTCCTCTTTTCACAATGTCTTCCCATTTGTCTCCAAACATCCCCTCCCCCTTGTCCTCCAGCTCGTCCTCATGATTGCTCTTGCAATCACAATGAGCCTTCCCCATGTACCTGCCTGAGCGCAAACAACTCTTGCTCTATGCCACCATCTTAGAAATGCCCACCCTTGCCCTTGCCATAGAAGCCCACCCCATCTTTGCAGAAGATGATGTAATCCACTCCCTCATCCATACCTATCACACTGTCACATTGGCCCTCCGCCTCACCCAGTCTCAAAACCTCCCTAACCCCATCCTCCACTTCACCCTGATGGAGGCCATGCATCACTCCCTCACTGTGTTGTCCCTTCATGGGTTCAACTCCTACACAGAAGAGATCCCCCACACCCTCATTTATCCTACCATTTGTTGAATCTTATCCTCCCTCCCCGCACCACAAAGAGACCTGTACGTACAGTCTGTAGAAAATTTTCTCCTCTCACAACCTAGATTGCTCCCCCTTCCCATTTCCTCTCCTCACACCCAGCCCCTTGTTGAACACCTGTCCTTCCCACCCCCTCTAATACCCCCACCATAGTAGCCTTGTCTGTAGCATCCTCCTCTATGGACTTGGAAGTCAAAGAGGAACCACCTATCCTCCCCACCTTTCTGGTTTGCATGGTTCCACATGAGATCCACCTTCCCAATGGGAACTCAGTTCTCTCATCCCCAGTTCGAGTCATCCCTAGGGCTGACGCACTCTGTCTTGCTCCTGCCTCCCCATCCACAGTTTGCTTTCAATGTGGCCTACTGGGTCACTATCTTCAGGACTGCCCCCAACACCACTGCAGCCACTGCCACCTCTATGCCCCCAGCCATCTCACGACTCAATGTTCGCTTTCCCAATGTGGCTATAGTTGCAACTGGGGACATACAGATTGATCCTGCCCCCATCAGAACTGTGGAATTTGCTTTGAACCTGGGCACATTATTGGTAACTGTCCGTTCGAGATGTTATCTCCCTCTCAACAGAGCACCATCTTTGGCACAGGCTCCCCAACTGGAGGATCAGTTTCATAGGGACGGGTTGTTGGTTGAGCCTGGGGCTCAATTATATGAAGGGGGTAATGTTACACTTTTTCTTCTCCATCATCATGTTCTTCTCCTCATACATTTTTCCTCCATTGTCTCTTACTATGGATGTTGTATTCCACAGGTCAATACTGCTTATCTCTTCATTGGCAGCCCATCTGCATTGTTCCTATCCTCTCTCCCATTAACTACCAACCATTCAGTAGTTATCTCCATGGACCTATCTCCTAACTAAGTTCTCTCATACTTAGTCATTCCCCTTTTTCTTTCTAAATCTTCCATGGTCTGTGTGGGGGTTTTCTCTCTATAAATACCAGTCATCACGTTCATGTAATCTCCTCATTCTTGATCTATGCAATATTAGTGTAACACATATTTTGAGTCATCCCAAGTCCCTGTCCTGGTCTTAGCAATTCTAAGACTTAGCCCCACCATCACTGTAGCAACTCTAAGGACTCTCCATCAAACTTTGACCCTTATCAGACATTGGTCTCTTCATGAGTATTGCCTGATAGTTGAACTCTCTCAAGTCCTTGCCCATCGTTGTACACTACACATTGTAGAGATCCATAGGTCTCTACAGTTGTATAGCACAATTTCAATGGGTTTTACCATCACTGCATCACCATCCCTGTCATTCATTCCACCCACTGTCCAATCTGGAGCCAGTCCTGTCCATCTCTGGTCCCATCCGTCGAAGTCTGGTGTAAAACAGTAACCTTGACTTGGAGGACTAGCAGAGAGTAGTCCTGAGCCTGCAGGTGGGTTGAAGGAGACGAGTATTGTCCCAAAGGGGTCCAACTACAAAGAGAAGCTGAAGAGAAACCTGCCTGAGTGGGTGCTGCCCAAGAGAGAACAGTCTGGAAGAAGTCCAGAAGAAGTCCAGAAGTCTGGAGTAGAGAAGGTGATGAGCGGGAAGCATTGGGGATGTGATGGACAATGATGGTGACAGGCCAGAGACAATTCAGATGGATATGGCAGTGTGGTGAGAATCCAACATGAAGGAAACTGGATTGTGAAATCCTAAGTACATGGTACTTATAGTCTGGAAGAGTCTGGGTGAACTAATATGAAATAAAACTACTTGTGGAGTGATATAAACGGTGTCTGTAATCGTATGAAAAGGTCTTTAGAAGACTGGTAAAGTAGGGGTGATGAATGACAAAGGAACTGGTCTTGTATATGACCAGGTGGACTTACTTGGACTACCAGACTTCGATGGATGGGACTGGAGGTGGATGGGACCAGCTCCAGATTGGATGGTGGGTGGAGTAGACAACAGGGATGGTGATGCGGAGTGCGTTTTTAGTAATGTTTTTGTTTTTTGGAATGGAAGATATCACCAGGCAAAAACCAGGGTAAAACAGAGGTGTATAGTATGGTATAATGATGGTATATTCAATGAGGAGGCGACGTTCGGGTGAGTGTTGGTGATGATGAGGAAGGGGGTTATCTGGCATCAATGGGGACTGTTTTGTCATTTTCTGGTGCGTCAATTGCTAGTTTTGGGTATGTCACTGGAGGCTTCTTCATCAGGATAAGTCCAGTCCCATTGGACTAGTAGACCATGGTCTTGTCTGTCATTGGTCGAAAAATGCTAAAAGAAAACAGGGAGAATGGAAAAGAAAATGGGGAGAACAGTAGTGAGGCTCCCTCCCCAGGGTGAGTTTCGATGATAACCTCCTGGTCATCATGGGGACGGTAGGAGCAAGTGTCCGGAGGCAGTAGTTGATGCAGATTAGGGGTCTGGTCAAAGTGAACCAGCCCAGTTGGCATTTGGCATGGGTGTGGGGGTATGACTGTCAATGAATGGTTAGTGGTGGTGGCATGATGGTTCAAATACATTTGGTAATGCCCCAAGGGGGACTTTGATAGAAACAATAGTGGTAAAGGTACCGGTTGGTCCAGAGTAAAAAGTGGCAGACTGTCGATGTCTGGAAGCGAGAAAAGGTAGGATGATAGTATGAAATGACCAATAGTAAGGTAAATGGCCATTATGAATGACGGCGATGAAGGTGAATGGTCCTCGATTGGACCAGGAGCAAATGGCAATGTACCGGAAGTGACTGGTATCATTGACATATCATATGAAAGTGACAGTATGTAGACTGGCAAATGAATACAAATGCCAGAAGGAGGGGTAGTAGTCAAAAACGTTGGCATGCAATAATGTTCCAGCATCAAATGATGCGACCAGATCATCAGCAGTGACACTGTAATGGAAAGTGATATGATTGGGTTAGTATTTGCTATGTCAGCAATGTTGTTGGAGTGGAATGGTAAGATGGATAAGGAGGAATTGGTCAATAAGGTGTTGGGCTCGGTCTGAGCTGGTAGTGGTTGTTCTGCTGTGGGTGATAGGGGTAGGGACATCATTAGCAGAACTGGTTGTACTTCCAGTGAAATGATCTCCTTGGTGACAGGGATGTCAGCCAAGTCCAGACTATCTGCATCCAGACTATCGGACTCCAAGTGAGAGACCACTATGTTGGGTAGGATGGTTTCGGTAGGTGGCAGCGATGACAGTGGTGATGGTGGTGATGGTGGTGATGGCATTAATGGCAGTAATGATGATGACGGTGGTGACCAGATGAGGAGTGATGGGTAGGCAGTGCTCTTTTTGCATCCAGGATACAGCTTCATGATGGCAAGGGTAAAGGCATACCAGTCAGCAGGGGTGGCGGTAGCTTTGTCTGATGTCTGCCAGAGCTCAGCTTCATTGAGGTCAGGATAATGGATGGCATATTGAATTTTCTGGGTGTCAGTGAGTGTGGCTAGATTTCCGAGCTGGTCTACTTTGGCAAGGAAGGGTAGTAGGGTGATGGTAGATAGACTGGTGAATTTCAGAGCATCTGGATGAAATCTGAGTGGCATCTGGAAGGAGATCGATGGCATGTCAGACGTAGACTGGATCATTTGGGGGATGGGTTGTAGACTGGTAGTGGATGACATGGGTACAGAAAGGATGGTCGGGTGTGGGGATTGAGTTTCAGCCAATAGGTAGGGGCCAGGGATGGATTGACGTTTCATCGGCGGTTATTGAAACTCTAATACCAGTCCTGATGGTGGTTGTTGCATCTGGAGCACAATTAGCCTAATCGGGAATCAGACTTTCAGACTTGTCGGATCAGCTGTCAGTTGACTATATCACAGATGGACGGATATGGATCAGTGTTTGTTGGTAGCTAGAGATGGTTTGGTCTTCGGCTAGATCTGCCCGAATATGATTAAGGTCTGTCAGGATCAGCAGTCAGGGTTAGCGACAAGACTGGGCAGAGTGATGGAAAAATTCATCAGTTATGGTGTAACTAAGCTCAGGTAGCTCGGGTAAAAGATTTCAGTGATGGGAGACATCGTTGGTCGTCAGGTGATGGTGGCAGTTGTGATGTGCTGAAACAATTATGACTATTGGGATATCAGATCCTGAACAGTGTCAGTAAAACTTTTGAAGAAAAAGTTGGGCAGTAAGTGAGGATTCCTCTGAATACTTCTGTGGGCCCCTCGCAGTGGACTCCAGTTGTAAAACAGTAATCTTGACTTGAAGGACTAGCAGAGAGTAGTCCTGAGCCTGCAGATGGGTTGAAGGAGACAAGTATCGTCCCAAAGGGGTCCAACTACAAAGAGAAGCTGAAGAGAAACCTGCCTGAGTGGGTGCTGCCCAAGGAAGAATAGTTTGGAAGAAGTCCAGAAGAAGTCCAGAAGTCCGGAGTAGAGAAGATAACAAGCAGGAAGCATTGGGGACATGACGGACAATGATGGCGATGGGCCAGAGATGATTTGGACAGATACAGTGGTGTGGTGAGAATCCAATGTGAAGGAAACTGGATTGTGAAATCCTAAGTACATGGTACTTATAGTCCAGAAGAGTCCGGGTGAACTAATATGAAATAAAACTACTTGTGGAGTGATATAAACGGTGTCCATAATCGTATGAAAAGATCTTCAGAAGACTGGTAAAGTAGGGGTGACAAATGACAAAGGAACCGGTCTTGTATATGACTGGGTGGACTTACTCGGACTGCTGGTGTAGAGAATGTTAAATCTCTACAGTTGCATCACAGCATTTTACCACATTGCAGAGTTCCTATCCCCTTCCCAAATCACTTCCATCCTTGTATAGGCCAATCCATGTCCGTCCGGATCCATCTGGGTCCATCCATGTCCATCTGTGTCTCTGGTAGGTCAATCTGGTGTTTGTGGTAAGTCCGGTCAAACTGGTTCTGTCTTATCTCCCATACTTTTCATCTCTTATCCATTCCTTTACCACACAAATGTGTGCCTCGCACTACATACACTCTCATTGGCCACAGCATGTCCTCTTTTACTTAGAGTTCTGGGTGGCTTCATAAGGTTCCATCCAGTTCAACACTTACATACACTCATTTAGTGGGGCCGCCATGTCCCTTAGCTACCTTCCTACCCTAAAGTCTAGACTTCAGACCTTGTTATCTTAGCCTCTAGAAGTTAGTGGCTTGGTTCAGCCTTGGACTATATAGTTTTGTACTGGCATTTTGTAATGTCAGCACCTGGCTCACCCACACTTTCCACCCACTGTTTAAGTTTCATATTGTTCACCACCACCATTTCACACTGTCCACACATCTTCCACCACCGTTCAATGTTTCTGCTGTAGCTCTCATCAATCTGAACTGCCAGATTAGCTTGGACTACTTTTTGCTGGTCCAGATAACCTTGGACTGGTCCATTTCTGGGATAAGTACACCAAAGGAAGATCCAGACCTCATACCCAAGCAAGAATCCCTTTAGGGACAAACCTGTCGTGCCCTCTGATCCCCCACTACAAGTCCAGGACTACTTTTTGCTAGTCCTCTGGGCTATTTATCTGTTTTTCAACTGGAGCCCACCATGAGGAATTCTCAACGGGTTGTCAGGAGAGTACTTTGGCCAAACCCCCAATGCCAGGGACTCGAAAACCTACTTGAGCAGTTTTGCGAATTTCAAATATCTGACAACTTGGAACTTTTTCAATCCGTCGCACCTGAAAATGCCCATCATAACTGCTCTGCCGAGCTTCCTGATATCTTGGCTATTGTCCTCCCATCAGACCTTAGTACTAATCCATTTAGCCAGCATAGCCCAAACCTTCCATCACTGGAACTGACCCATAGGACAGAACTAGGGCAGTTTGACCCTGTGCCACCAACTGAGCTAGATCCTGACAGTAACCAGGACTATCTTTTGCTACCCTTTATACCCAGAGGGTTTATACACTCGACCCCCACCTGGACTCAGGATTCATCTTTCCCCACATCGCCGTTTTCCTCCCCTCTCAGTCTGCTAACACTGGATCAGTCAACTGCATCCACGCTTTCATCACCATCATCATCATCAACCAAACCATCCCTATCCTACTCGTTTGATCTGTTGCACATATCTCTATTCACCAATGAACTGTTGCGATCAACATTACCACCGACACTGCCAACATCCAATCCAAACCCAATACCATCAAGTCCACCACTACCCACACTTATCTCTGCTAACTTCTCCACCATGGCCACTCCAACAATGCCTCTCTGTGGTATTCAGAACGCCCCTAAATTTGACAGAAAGGTCCTGGTGCAACTTCCATGCTTCCTGGAGAATGTCAACCTTCTCAGGACTCCCACTGCATTAACCAATGAGGCCAAAATTAAGGCTGCCATCCGGTATGCTGACCTGGAAGAAGCTTCTGGATGGGAGCTTCTGGATGAAGCCTCTGCTCAGAATCCCGATTGGGATGCTTTCATCATAGCTGTCAAAAAGTTATATCCAGGTTGTGAAGGGAGTGACTGATATTGCTGTGCTGACATACAATACCTCATAGATGAGTTTTGCACTTCATCCATGCACAACCAAGAAGACCTCAGTGAATATCAGAGGAAGTTCAGGAAGGTCACCTTGGTCTTAGTAAAAAATAGGAAGCTGTCCAAATTGGATAGCGACGCCCTCTTTATGAACGGTTTTCCAGAAGATCTCACCAACCAGGTCTACCATCAGCTATCCTTCGTAAAACCAGACCACCACCCTTTGGATCCTTACCCAATAAAGGATAGTCTTCAGGCTGCCAAGTTTTTCTTGACTGGTTTGGCCCTATGGCCCACCATTTCCTCCACCTTTAGTTCATCTAACAATTCACAGCTTCCATTGGCACCGGTCCCAGCTTGGACAGCCCCAGTGATGTCATTCCCCCAGACTGCATTTCGCCCAGCACTCTCGGCCATCAAACAGGAGACTTCCCTCCTTAACTGGCAAGTGCCACAGACTCGGACGTGTGCCTTCTGTGATGCCTTCAGTCACTTTATGGGTGAATGTTCTCATATTGAGGAATACATCCGGACCGGTAGAGCTAGCAGGGGCACTGACAACCACTTGTACCTGGCCGATGGCAGGCATATTCTGCATATTGCAGGGTGCCATTGCTTGTGTGACTGCCTGGACCAGATTGCATCCGAGAAAGCTACTGTGACCACCGGTTCACCTACTGCTCAGGATCCACTGCCTCATATGACTGCAGAAATACTCTCCCTCACCTATCCATCCACTGATGCCCTTCTAGAAATTGAGCTGGCTGCATTCATGGCGTCGATCAAGGATCAGGAAAGTATGCCAAGTCCATCTTTTGCTGACCCGGAATTCCAGCCATACATTGCCCAAGCTTGGGCAAGCTTTCAAGCTGAGAAGGGAGTCCAAGGAAAGAAGGTCCGCTTCGATGGGATAGAGTTGCCAATGTACAAACCCAACTGAGTGGCGACTGTTTCTGAGGAGATCAAATCTCCAGAGATCCAGAAGAGCTCTCAGGCAATCCCAGTGCCTCCCAGATCGGTGACCCCATTGCCAGCCACTCATACAGTTCCCAGCCCCAGCCTGTTACAACTCATGAATGCCCCTAGCCTTTTTCCTTTGTCATGTGTCCTCATCCCTCGTCCACATATCCTTGTTAACCCTGCAGGAGAGTACCCCTCTCTTCTTAGCCACTGCAGCGGTACATCCGATCCCCTGTCCTAGCCCTCAGCTACCTCTGAGCACGTCCTCATTACCACTAGCCTTCCCACTAGCCAGTCACCCTTAGCTAACCCTTAGCTAACCCCAGCCCTGGCTGTTACTGTTTTTCTCCCTTTTCATCACATACTGTTGATTACTTCTTTCTCTCCATGGACTAACTGGAGACATCAACCATCCAGACGCCTTTCCAATGCCTATCTCATAGTAGTCAGTTCCTCTGCCCTTCTTCTAGTTCGTCTTCACATAGCGAATCATGGCTATTCCATGAATATCTCTATGGACTAACTCCTCCCTGTTGACTCTCTTATGTCAGCTAGTGATCCTTTGTTCCATCAGATTCCTTACCGCTTAGTCACTATTGTTCTTTCTCCTTCCATGGTCTGTGCACTGGTCTAGCACCTATAAAACCTAGTAGTCTTCCTTGATGTATTCTCATACTTGATCTGCGCAATACAAGCGTACATCTTGAATCACCCCTAGTCAACCCTAAGTCTCTTCTCTGAAAACCCTTAGTATCTTCTTCTTGAGAAGTTGGTCTCTTCGTGAGTATCGCCTCAAGTGGAACGATCCCCTTGAGACCTTTGTTGATATGCTTTGCATAACACTGGCTACCTCCAGTACCTCGTCTCCTATCTAGGATCCCTTGTCCCCTCCTTGTCCTTGTGACCTCCATGGTCCCTGTGACTTCCATGTGACCATGTGTTCCTCCATGTGATGCTTATGCCTAACCTGCATCTCACTATCAACTGGTACTTACTGCACCCCCGGTCCCCCCACTGTCCCATGTCCCAGCAACCCCACAGACCCCCCTTATCATCCTAGCTTATGCATCCCTCCCATGTGTATCCTTATTCCCACCTTGGCACTATCTCGTGCCCCTATCCTGGCTTACGCATCCACTATGTGTCCCCTCATGTCCCCTCGGCCTGTTGGCCATCTTATACACCTCATGGTATGCCTGCTTATCGACGTATCTCCTTGCATCTATACATAGATCCCTCTCATGACCTCATGGACTCCTTATCATAGTAGCCATGACTCATACCATACTTTGGTGGTCCGTGCCTCATCTACATTAGCATATAAGCATAGTAGGACTATCTTGTATCTCTAACTTGACCATTAACTTCAATACCATAACCATCTTCTGTCTGGTCGTCCTTTCTTGTCCTCGCCCTTTGGGGCCACCTTGAGGTCTGACCTCTCCGCTACTCATCTTTGAAAGCCATAGATGTCCTTGCGGTAGTAGAACTTGCTGGGACAGTTCCGTCGTGTTCCCCCAGCACACTCAGCCCAGACAACCCTTGTTCCTCCTTGTCCCGGTGGTTAAGTCATAACACAGCCAATCCAACACAAACCCCATGCCTCTGGCCACTCCAGCGGCCAGCACAAGTAATGTCCCTCCTAAACCATCTAATCCTAACCCCATGTTTTCCCCCAATGCACCTGCAAGTCAATACAGATACTCCTTCCCTCTAGAGGATGAGACCACTCCTAAGTGAGTTTTGGACCAGGTACTGGACTCCAGTGTTCCAGTTCCTGTATGGGATCTTTTTGTGGTCACACCCGAGTTTAGGAAACAATTCCATGAACTAACTACCTTGAAGTGGATCACCAACACTAATGTCATACAGGTTAATGAGCTTGCTAGCCGAGACCTGGCTGCAATTGAACACGAGTTCAGTGACTGCATCATTCAGGATGCAGACGGTGATATTGTTGCCCACCATAGCTTACCTCTCAAATCACTGGAAGCAAAGGTGGTTGGCACTGGTCAGTCTATTACCAGGGTGCTTGATGCTGGGTCAGAGATCATTGCCATGCCTAAACAGGTATGGGAGAGTCTCAGACTGCCAGTCTGGTCTGACCATGTTATGACTATGTCAAACACCAACACATCAACCGAGTCAACCCTGGGGGTCCTCAAGAACCTTTGGCTAGACTTTGGTGCTGGAGAAGTTTCTCTCCAGGTCCAGGTGGTGCCCCACACCAACTTTGACCTCTTGCTGGGTTGTCCCTTCCATTGCTTGCTATCTGCAACAACTGAGGACTTTCTGGATGGTTTGCAAACCATCATGTTCTGTGATCTGAACTCCGGAAAGCTCTACAAATTACCTACCCATCCTTGGATGGAAGGGTGCCCTTGTTGCCAACAAGATATGCATTGTGCTAACCACCAATCCATTGTGGAAATGGGTTTTTAAGCATCGATGATCCACTGAAAGGTTGGGGAGAGCCTACACAACCCTCTTTCACTTACTTCACCTCCTCTATTTGCCTGTCCATCTCATCCCTTTCGAACAAATTGTTCTCGGACCATTTTACTCCTGTGAGGAGCCATTCAAACTCTTATATTTACCTTTCCTCTACTCAGTCCGCTTTCACTTTGGACCAAATTTCTGCTTTAAAGTCCGTTTACCATTTCAATCTGCTATGGCATTGCCTCACATATAAGCCTGTCACTAAAAAGGTCCGGTCAGTCATAGCTCCTCTCACAGAGGAGTACTGAATAGTTTGCCATCTACCCAAAAATCCACTTGAGGGGTTAAAACCATTACCTACTCATCTGCCCGAATTTGTTCCAGGCGTCCACTTTACACAGGAACGCATGGATGCACTCGACCTTGATCTGGCAAAATGGCTATGGCCTGAAGAACTGAAGTTAGTCTGGTGGTTGGTTCAGGACCATGAGAAAGCCTTCACTTGGGTCCCAACTAAATGAGGAAGACTTGATGAACAATACTTCCTGCTGGTCAAGATTCTGATGATACCACATATGCCCTGGGTCCTCTGGAACATATCTGTTCTGCCAGCATCTTGGGACCAGGCTATCCAGATTATCAAAGACTGGATTGCATCTGGAGTGTACGAGCCATCTGTTGCAGCATACTGGTTCCGCTGGTTCTGCGTACTCAAGCAGGACAGAAAGACTCTTTGGTTAGTTCACGACCTCCAACCCCTCAATATGGTAACAATCCGGGATTCATTGGTCCCACCATTTGTCAAACATCTGGCTGAGTCCTTTGGCAGGTACATGGTCTACGGAATGATGGACCTCTTTGCCAGTTACGATCAGCGCCCTCTACACAAGGATTCTCAGGACATGACGACCTTCAATAGTCTGCTCGGACCCCACCATCTAACCACTCTACCTATGGGACATACTAATGCGGTCCAGGTCTACCAAGCCGATATGGCATTTGTACTTCAAGATGAGATACCGGAGCACACTCACCTGTTTATAGATGATATACTGGTCAAGTCAGAAATGACCTGGTATCAAAGGGAAGATGGCTCTTACAAGACCATCCTGGAGAACCTGGGTATTCACTTATTCATTTGGAAGCACCTAATCATTGTCAACAGGATCCTACAGCACTTCGAGAATGTAAATGCCATGGTCTTGGCAAAGAAGTTTGTGCTAGCTGCCCCGGACGCTATCATTGTTGGCCACAAGTGCACCTCTGAAGGACAGATATCCCACAAACACAAGGTTCAAAAGATTTGTGATTGGCCAGAATGCCAGACCCTTACTCAGGTCCACAGTTTCCTAGAAACTTGTGGGGTGGTATGTATTTTCATCCGAGATTTCACTTCCATCTCCCAACTGCTGGTCAATCTGACCTGGAAAGGCATCCCCTTTGAATGGGACAAACTCCAACAACATGCCATGCAACATCTGAAGGATGAAATACAAAAGTCCCCTGTGCTCCTTCATCTGGACTATGAGTCCAGACGAGAGGTAATCCTTGCCATTGACACATTGGTCATCGTGGTCAGATACATCCTGTTGCAGTCCAGGCAGGACGGCTGCCATTACCCTAACCAGTTTAGGTCTATAAGCCTCACCGAGGTCGAGAGCTGCTATTCACAAGCCAAGCTTGAGTTGTATGGACTCTTTCGTGCTCTTAGGGCAGTCCACATTTTTGTTTTCAGCATTGTTAATTTCACGGTTGAGGTGGATGCCAAGTATGTTCAGGGTATGATTAATAACCCAGACCTCCAACCGAACGCAACCATCAATCAGTGGATCACCGGTATCCTTTTGTTCCATTTCCATCTCATTCATGTTCCTACTACTAAGCACGTCGGACTGGACGGTCTCTCATGTCGACCGTCTTCCAACAAAGACCCCCCTCAGGAAGACGACATTGAGGACTGGCTTAATGATGCCTATTCATTCTCAGTTTGCTTGTTAAATGAATGGCCCCTTCCTTTGGCCGATTCTCAATCCAACACCTTTCCTGTTTGCCCAAAATACCATTATACCACCAATCCTTTCTACTGTTTTCCAGACTGTCCCCCAACACTTTCTGTTCTGCTGCCCATATATTTTTCCTTTCTTTCCTGTTTTAATTCATCCCCCACAGCTGAAATGCAGTCCCCTGTGGCCGAGCTGGCAATACCCCAGTTTGCTAAAGCAGTTGCCAGAGAGGCACAGATAGACCAGATTCAAGATTTCTTAGAAACCTGTGTGCGCCCACCTGATTTTTCAGATGCCGAATTCCAGTCCTTCATTAATTCAGTGACCCAGTTCTTCATCCTCAACAGCTCTCTATGGCGCCGGGAGCCATATGGATGCCACCAGTTGGTCGTTCCAACCCAGCAGCAGTACGGTCTGATTCAGGAGGCCCATGATAGCCTCAGGCACAAAGGTGTCTTTTCAGTCCAGACCTGCTTGCTGCTCTGGTTCTGGTGGCTGATGTTGGTCGAAGATGTCAAGTGGTTTATCTGCACTTGTCACAAGTGCCAAATTCACCAAACCTGATGGCTCCACATTCTGCTGACTGTTCCCACCATCGGTGGTCTATTTCACAAGGCCCACCTGGATACTATGGTCATGCCTAGGTCCAGTGGTTATAGATACATCATTCAAGCCCAGTGCACTCTCACGGCATACCCAGAATGGTGTATGTTGCACACTGAGAATTCTACTGTGCTCACCTCTTTCATATTCAAAGACATTCTTTGCAGGTGGGGTGTCTTACTGTATCCGAGATCATTACTGACAATGGACCCACCTTTGTCCAAGCATTAGACATCCTGGCAGACCAGTACCATATCTGCCATATTCACATCTCCCCTTACAATTCCCAGGTGAATGGCATCATAGAATGGCATCATCTCAATGTCCAGGAGGCCATCATCAAAGCTTCCCAGGGGGGGGAGACTTGCTGGCATACTGCCGCTCACTCAGTGTTTTGGGCCGAGAGGGTAACCATCCTCAAGTCCACAGGTTTGTCTCCATACTTTATGGTCCACGGTGTTGAACCACTGTTTCCATTCGACCTATCCAAAGCCACCTACCTTGTACCACTACCTGATACTGGCCCTGTTTCCATGTCTGGACTGATCGCCTGGTGGGCCTGTCAGCTCCAAAAGTGTCAGGAAGACATAGATTCTATTTGAGACCGAGTTCAAAAGGTCTGGTTTGAATCCATCAAACATTTCGAGAAGGCATTCAAGAACCAGATCAAAGACTATGACTTCAACCCCAGGAGTCTGGTCTTGGTCCATAATACCCAAATTGAGAAGGAGCTGAATCAAAAGACAAAGCCGAGGTATCTCAGACCAATGGTGGTTCTTCACCAGACCACTGGAGGATCATATTTGCTAGCCAAGTTGGATGGTTCAGTCTCACAACTTCGGTATGCCGCGTTCTGGCTCATGCCATATTGGCCAAGATTCCAAACTGAGATCCTGGTTACCTGGATAACCAGTACTGACAAAGAAGAACTGGATCAGTTGGCAGGAGAAGACACTGAAGAACCGCAGGAAGAAGACTCAGATACCATTGACTTTGAATAATCCCCCCCCTCTTTTCATATCATTCAATCTGACACTCATTTGCCCATATACTGTCACATAAAAACAAAACAGAAAAGTACTATACAGTGAGGTGCAAAACCATTGCAATGTCTAAACCCAAACCAGGGCATGAAGTGCCCTGCAATCAATCGTGGGAATTTTACTTTGCTTTGGTGGGAACAAATGAAGTACAAGCCCTTGGCTATAACTTTGTCCCAAGGGTCATGTGATTTCGCCTACATACTGCAAAGATACATCAATTTCAAAACACCAATACCATTGCAACAGTTTTGCACCCTTTACTCATTACATTGAAATCAAGTGTTATTTGGTTATGTTTGGTCATACAAACAAAAATACACATATTAGGACCATGTCTGAGTTTA
>JBBPLO010000607.1:0-11091 GCA_038089835.1 Retiboletus flavoniger | reverse complement strand
CGCCCATGCGCACAGGCAACACCCTCCTCGATCCATATCAACAGCAGCCTCAGTACTCTCCCACGACCACCCCTTCCTATCTTTATGCATCGTCCTCGGATGCGCAAAGAGGAAACCCGCCCTCCAACTATCCCTCTCACAACAGAACCCATTCCCAAACAAAGCCAGACCCCTCAACTCCACCCATAGGGACTCCCTTTTCATCCCAGAGCGCAGCCTATGCCGGCTATGCAATGGAATCTTCCAGTCCGCAACCCCCATCACACCAAAATCAAACCCATCTATCCGCACAGGTTCCCGTCAAAAACTCCACCTCAAATCCCAGCACGCCTCTCTCTTTTGCGCATCCTCAGAGTCCCGCGAACCAATACTATCCTCAGGAGCAACCCATGCTCGTAGATCCTGCGCCACAACACCGTCGTCGTGCTTCTGGCTTTAGGAGAGTCCGTGACAGTCGAGACTTGAGACCTTACGTAAATAACCATCCTGCCGGGAGACGAGTCGACGCCAGCGGTGCTGTGTTATCGGTACGCATCCCGTTTCCTTCCCTCTATGCTGCGTCGTGCTGATGCCGTACCTCTCTTTATTCAGCCCCTACGCCAGCTGACCACCCATATCGTGGATACATATCATATTTGCAATCCTCAGTTCCGATACGAGTCGACACACAATCCGCGGCGCGTCCTCACAAAGCCCAGCAAACCAGCCCACAACGATGGCTACGACAACGAGGATTATGACTATATTCTTTACGTCAACGACTGGCTGGGGAACGAGGATGGCCACAAGTGCGTCGCCCCGTATCCATTCATTCATTCTCTGAGCTCTCACGAACAGTCGTTACCTCATCTTGGACATTCTCGGTCAAGGAACGTTCGGACAGGTGGTCAAGTGCCAGAACATGAAGACCAACGAGATTGTTGCCGTCAAGGTCGTCAAAAACAAACCGGCGTACTTTAATCAAAGTATGATGGAGGTCACGATACTGGAGCTGGTACGCGCTTCGCATGACCGACCGCGGAGCAGCCTTTGAACCTCACTCTAGCTCAACAACCAATGTGATCCGGGGGACGAACATCACATTTTGCGATTGCGGGATTCCTTTATTCACCGAAATCATCTTTGTCTCGTCTTCGAACTTCTGTCATCAAACCTTTACGAATTGATCAAACAAAACCAATTCCAGGGTCTGAGCACGCAACTCGTCAAGGTGTTTACTGCCCAACTCTTGGATGCCCTCTCCGTGCTCAAGGATGCACGGTTGATCCACTGTGATCTCAAACCAGAAAACATCCTCTTGAAATCGTACGTCTGGCCCCTTCTGCTGAGCCCACACCCATCTTACCCCACGCAGACTTCAATCACCTCAAATCAAGGTGATCGACTTTGGGTCCGCATGTCACGAACGACAGACGGTGTATACATATATCCAGTCAAGGTTCTACCGATCACCCGAAGTTATCCTTGGTATCCCATACACGTCTTCCATCGACATGTGGTCTTTGGGTTGTATTGCAGTGGAGCTTTTCTTGGGACTGCCGCTGTTCCCGGGAACAAGCGAGTATAATCAGATTACCCGGATAGTCGAAATGCTTGGGTGGGTACCGTTCCGTTTCTCTGGGTCCATTCCTCCACATCCTTCATTTCACTTTGGCTTTGCCCTTGTACCCATTTCCGCGAGTTCAGCGGATACCGTATTTGCGGATGGCTCATGACATTTCAAACCCAGGATGCCTCCTACTTACATGCTGGACATGGGGAAGCAGACGAAACAATTCTTTGATTCCTATGTGGACGTGTTTGGTCACAAGAAGTACCGACTCAAGACACTGGAGCAATATTCGCGGGAACACAACGCGAACGAACAACCCGGGAAACAGTACTTCAAGGCAACGACGCTACCGGAGATCATCAACACTGCACCCATGCCAACGTTCAAATCGACGACTCGGCAAGGTCACGAAATGGAAAAAGGTACGACTCGTTGTCATTGCCTTTTTTCTATCCCCTTGAGGTGGTTTGCTGCGTGCTGCGGGTCTCTTGTTGGCGTAATCGTCCATATCCGTGTGAATCTGATCTCGCACGATAGAACTCAACAATCGCGCGTCGTTTATCGATTTCTGTCAGGGTTTGCTCAACTTGAACCCAATCGAGCGATGGTCTCCCCAACAAGCTAGAATGCACCCGTTCATCACTGGCGAAAAGTTTACAAAACCATTCCAGGTAAGTCATGCACCTCGAGGTTTTCCCCTTCCTTTTCTCTCCACGTCCAACTTGGGACGTCTTCTGATGCCCTTTTGACGATTAGCCGAATGGACATACCCCTCAAATATCGTCTTCGTCCGGTGCTTCGGCCGACCCAAAGCGGCCGTACGGCGGTCTTGTCCCCTCACAGCCAAAAGGTACCAGGGCATACCAAGACGCGGCGTCGTACAATCAGCACCTCGCACAGCACCAGGCGTACACAGCGCAAGCACAAGCAGCGTCGCAGGCAGCAAATAACGTCTTCCGTAATCCATACATATCGGGCCAACAGGGACCTGGAGCGCAACAGCAGGCACAAGCACCGGCACAAGCACCACCACCGCCCGCGGGCACAACGTACCAGGGTGCAGCGGAGGGTGCGCCGTCCACGTACCAGACACAACAGCCCCCGCCCCCGCCCCCACCGCAGCCAGCACAGCATCCATACGCATCCCAGTCGACCGCGAACGCGCAAATCGTGGGACAGATGGGCATGAGCGGGGGTACCTCTGGCTATCCCACGGGCGCGGCAAGCCTGAACGTCACTGGCTTGTTGAACCCCAACCCACCTCCGGGTACCACCTCAACCTCGTACTACCCCAGCACGTCCCACACGCACGCACATCCCCGTATACGTGCCAACACGATCAACCATAACGACATGATTCCGCCCGCGTTGGCACGGTTACAACACATGAACCAGGATGTGATCGCGGGACGGAACGCGTTGACGCCGGTCTTGAACCGAGACGATGCGATGCGGGAGTGGGAGAGAAGACAGGCGGGGAAGCCATCCGCCGCGCAGCCGTACCCCCAACTCGAGTATCTGCAACAGCAGGCAGAGCTCGCTGCTGCGGGCGGCCTCGGCGCGTGGTCTACAGGAACCGGCCCCAGTGCTGGCGCTGGCGGCGGCGGAGGAGCAGGCGCGGGAGGTGTGGGTGCGGGTGGTGGGACGGGACGATACCAAGCGCCACCGTCCAAGTTGTCGCATTCTTATCAACCGACGATCATCGTGGATGACGATAGTCGACGGGAAGCGGTCATGTCGAACGTGCGATCTGCTGCGAGAGGCGATGCGGGGCCGAGTACGGGGTATAATCCATCGGCGATGGTGACGAGCCCTGCACAGACATACGCGACGGGGTTGGGTGGAAGCGGAGGTGGTGGTACGGCGGGCGGCGGCGGCCCTAGCGCAGGTCCTGGAACGGGCGGAGGGGGGGGCACGCGGTACCCTGCGTCGTACGCGCAACAGCAAGCGACCAATTCACCCTTTGACGCGATCGGGCAGCGGACAGACATTGGGACGCTCTATGTGCCGTTGCAGCCAGACCAATACCAGTCGTATGCGGGACCGGCGGGGGGCGGTGGGAGTGTTGGTGTGGTTGGATCTGTGCGGGCGCAAGGCGTGAATGCGCCACCTGCTACTCAGGGCGGCGCTCCGTCATTTTACGGTGCGAGCGTCGCTGGCGCGCAAGGACGCAACCCGTTCTCGGGGGGCAACGCTACCGAAGGAGGTGGTGGTGGAGGGGGACAAACGGGACAAGGTCAAGGGGGTATGAGCACTAAGGAAGCGAGACGACTGAGTGGGATGGATCTCTGGTCGAGGTGATGTGTGTGGGTTTTGGGGGGAGGTGCGTTTTGTTCTGTTTTCTCTTGCCTCTTCTCTCTTCGATGTCGGCGATGATATCCGTTACCTTGATGTGTTTGCTTTGCGTGCGGGCGTTATTTCCGTGTTGCCTCCCCCCCTAGTCCCGGACTTTCATCCTCGTCCAACGTTGACCGTACCCACACGCCTTGCTTTCCACCTCTTTTTAAAAACAATGATGAATGAAATGAAACGGCGATCGCAATCCAACCAATGTTCATATCCCCTTCTTTTTTTGGCGCAAGTCCCCATCCACCACTCACTGTCATTTACGAGACATCTGATTTCTTTATGGTTTTTCTCTTACTCACCCTTTCCCCCTTTTCTACAATTTCTCTTCTTACCCAGCAATCATATATAGGTCGCAACGCCCGAACGGTGTTGGGTGTAGATCATCGAGGGCCATTGGCGTCTTGTTCAAAGATAGCTCGTCAGAAAGCAAAGCGGGGTATATCTTTCTCCGAGGCACTACTACGCGTGATACGCAAAAAGAATGGGATGGAAAAGCGCAACGCCCGAGATTTCTACTAATTGACGGCACCCGAGGACGTCTGCTGTGCGTACGCTTTAAACTTTTCCTCGACTTCCCACGCGCCAGACCAGTATTCGACGATGCATCGAAGGCGCGACGTGGGTCCTTGTGCGCGTTCGTCTGCAATCTTGCGTTCGAGACCGCGGAAGCGGCGGCAGAGGACGACGTCTTGGCTACGGGAGGTCATGAGTCCCAGGTTTGACGCACCGGGATGTGGAGGGGACGGAGCGGGGCGGGACGTACTTCCTGAGACGCAAGACGGGACAGAAATCGTTGCTGCCATCCCCAACGTAGATGACGCGATCGAATTCGATCGCGTCAGCTCGATGGGCGTCGAGGTAGCGTGTCAGTTCCTGACCTGTATGTTTGCGTGGGACGTCAGTCCAAGCGTCCTCCGATGGAACATCATTCATGAGACAGGCGAGAGCAAATTCGGATCGGATCGGAACGAACGAGGGAGACGCACGCACCCTTGCACATGTTTTCCTCGCATCCGACTTGACAACCGTGAGGTGGGTCCGAGGGATCCACGCGCCGGCGGAGGACGAGCCGGTGTGGGTGGCTGTGGTCGGAAAAGTCGGCTGGGTTGGTGACGATGGTGTCGAAGCATCCTCGTATGCCTTGGTGCTATGATCAAAGGAAATAATGCGTTGGAAGCACAAGATCACCACGTGCGCGCGGCGTGAAACGTGGGTAGGGAGACGTTACCTGGAGGATGGTATTGATGAAAAAGGTATTGGCGTTGGAGAGCACAAAGAGGGTGGCGTCGAGGCTGACGGGATCTTTGAGGAGTTGGATGCCGCGTTTCATGGCGGGGTGCTGCCAGTGAGGCGATCCGGGTGAGGCGGGGGTGGGGCGAATAGTGAACCCGACGCCCCTCCTTGATCAAAGCAGAGCAAACTCACGAAGGGGATCTGGCGGAGGGCACTCTCGATGTCTTCCTTGTGTATGCCACGATCTTCCCGAGACAACTCACGCAGGCACTCGGCGCTTTGAGATCGGTGACAAGGGGGGGTGGGGCGAAAAAAAAAAGGACAAGAACGTCAATTACGACGATCTTGCAGGCGATTCAAACCGACGGGGTGGGTTGATCTCACACGAGGTCCGTCCATTGCATGGTCTTCCCGGGCTCTCTCGCGCGATCTCTCATTTTCCTGCGAATGTCGGGGGCGAGGACTTCAAAGAGCCAGCGGTCAGAGTCTTGGTCTGCCATGGACCTGGTAAACGATCAGGGTATCATTTTTTGATGTGAGGACGGGCACTGGCCAGTCAAAATCGAACACGACCAGCTGTTCCTTGATCGAGGCCATTAATATTGGTCGATGAGGATCAAAGTGAAGGTGATAGTGCAATCAGATCGAGCACGTGACGATCCGTAGCGGCGAAAGTACCCGGAACGGTCGTCTATGTCCTTGACTACTCACAGCACACCCAACACGATACTTTCCTACAGCAAAGAAGGCACCGCTCAGGTCAGACTAAAACTCGGCTTCGCCAACGACAATTTGGCGACATCCACATATCCCTTTCTGAGAGGATGCGCAGGACTACCTCGCCCTTCTAGGATCAGAATTGTACTTCGGGAGCCACACCATCTGGCACAAGGACGCGTCGTGCCACGTCTCAAGCCTCCGTTTCTTTTCAGATGTCCAGCTGGAGCGGTGCGTGGCCAGTCCCGCACATTGTCACTAGCAGTAGTGGTTGCATGTAGACATCATGCCAGTGAGATGAATACCAACTCACCAACCAAACATTTCATCCTGTGTGGATTGCCCACGCTGCATTTATGAACCCACTGCTCAGAAACACCGCTCAGAACTCGACCAAATTCCTCCGTGCTCTTTTCTTCTCTCAGACTTCGTTTCGCACTCATGGATGAACACAATCCACACTCTACCTCAGCTTTTGCCCCGCAACTACAACGTACTCAGAAAAGAAAGAGATCAGACGACTCGGAATCGCACTCGTCTGATACAAACAAACATGAACATCTCTTCATAACTCGTAAGTGGTATTGTGGGGCATACTGGGAAAATCGTTAACACCCCTGTGTAGATATCCGTGCCACAGATGTTGTGTCTGGCCTCCGTCGTGTGCCGGCAGGCTTCTATGCTATTATAGAAGTCGATGGGAAGACCACAAAAACTTTGAATAAACCGGTATTGGTAGGCAATGACGTGGTGGAATGGGATGAAGAAGTTCTCCTGTGAGTTACTACCCTCTTTTACTGCTTTTTACTGAGTAAGATTCAAGGCCATCGGAACGATCATCTTTCATTTCGTTGAAAGTCTACGCATCCTTCGAGCTCGGACCAAGCTTCGGAAACGGAGAATTGCTTCGCCAATTCAAGATTACCGTGGGGGACGTACTCGACCGGAATGAAAAGCTCCAGCGTGAGTCACTCCACTGTCATACCCGCTCTCTGACGTCTCCTTGTAGCTACCAGGTTTCTGGTTCAGAGGGACGAGATTTTGCCATCGTGTTCATCAGTCAGAATCATCGCCGAACGACGTATTTGCGACTTCAATGAATCCACATCGAAACTTGGCGTGAGCGATCTGTTCATCTCGTTGTTGACGCATCCTAACCGTATGACGACAGCTACCGGAGTCGGACGCAACGAGCCAGCTGGATCAGCTCACGGATAACGGACATCGTGCTCTCCTACGTTACCATCAGCTTCAGAACCAAACGGACCTCGACGAGGCTATCACGTGTTTCGAGCGTGTTCAGGACATGTGCCCCACAGACCACCCTAATTGCTCCGCTGTACTATTCAATTTGGCCAATGCAAAGTTCATTCACTGTCAAGCCAATAATCATTACCTCGGCCTTGATGTGCCAATTATGTTGTATCGGGAAGCACTCCGGCTTCGCATCAGTAGTCACCCGGATCACTGCACGACGGCACTCGATCTCAGTTTTGCTCTACTGGTCCGTTTCCAGAGGCGAGGCGACGAGACCGACAGGACGGAAGCGAAGAATTTACTCTCCAGAGTGGTTGAGCTCTTGCCGGTGGAGTGTCATGCCTACCGAGCAGCTTGCCTCGCACTGCAGATGACCGGGATCTCTGTGACGATCTCTGTGACGATTCAGGCGATAGAGCCTGGGACATCCCAGGCAGACGGCGCAAGTCCCGATGATGAAGAATCAATACGGATGGCACGGGCTACGCTGCTGGACTTGTCAGATTGGAATCCTCGCCGGCCTGTAGTACTAGCTGGCCTTGGGAGCTTATTGCATCGTCGATTCGAGGGCAATGGTGACCTTGTTGACATCCATGATGCGATTTTGATGTTGGAGTGTGCCGTGCAGCTCACTCTGGATGGACACCCTGAGAAGCCAGCTTTGCTGAGCCAGCTCGGGATCACATTATTTCGCCGCTTTGAACGCCTCGGTGACCTCGCGGACATCAACAAGTCCATTTCGATGTTCGAGGAGGCAATCCGCCTCACTCCCAATGGCCATCCCGACAAGCCAGCTTGGTTGAACAACCTCGGGAACTCATTATTGAGTCGCTTTGAGCATCTCGGTGACCTTGCGGACATGGTGGAGTCTATTTTGATGAAAGAGGAGGCAGTCCGTCTCACTCCCAATGACCATCCCGATAAGCCAGTTTTGTTGAACAACTTCGGGTCCTCGTTATTGAGTCGCTTTGAGCGTCTCGGTGACCTTGCGGACATGGACAAGTCCATTTCGGTGTTTGAGGAGGCAGTCCGTCTCACTCCCAATGACCATCCTGGCAAGCCGACCCAGTTATCCAACCTCGGGTCCTTATTATTTCGTCGCTTTGAGCGCCTAGGTGACCTCGCGGACATTGACAAGTACGTTTCGATGTTTGAGGAGGCAGTCCGTCTCACTCCCAATGGCCATCCTGACAAGCCAGCTTTGTTGGACAACCTCGGGGGCTCATTATTGAGCCGCTTTGGGCGTCTTGGTGACCCCGTGGACATGGACAAGTCCATTTCGATGAAAGAGGAGGCAGTCCGTCTCACCGCCAGTAGCCATCCGGACAAGCCGGCTTGGTTGTCTAGCCTCGGGTCCTCATTACTGAGCCGCTTTGAGCGTCTCGGTGACCTCGTGGACATGGAGAAGTCCCTTTCAATGAAAGAGGAGGCAGTCCGTCTTACTCCCGATGGTCATCCCGACAAGCCAGCTCGGTTGAGCAATCTCGGGACCTCATTATTGAGCCGCTTTGAGCGTTTCAGTGACCTCGTGGACATGGACAAGTCCATTCTGATGTTTGAGAAGGCAATTCGTTTCACTTCCAATGGCCATCCTGACAAGCCAACTCGGTTGAGCTACCTCGGGTGCTCATTGTCGCGTCGCTTCGAGCGCCTCGGTGATCTCGCGGACATTAACAAGTCCATTTCGATGTTCGAGGAGGCAGTCTGCCTCACTCCCAATGGCCATCCCAACAAACCAGCTCAACTGTCCAATCTTGGGTCCTCATTACTTCGTCGCTTTGAGCGTCTCGGTGACCTTGTAGACATGGACAAGTCCATTCCGATGATTGAGGAGGCAGTCCGTCTCACTCCCAATGGCCATCCTGACAAGCCGGCTTGGTTGAACAACCTCGGGTCCTCATTATCGAGTCGCTTTGAGCGCCTAGGTGACCTCGCGGACATCAACATTTCCATTTCAGTGTTTGAGGAGGCAATCCACCTCACTCCTGATGGCCATCCTGACAAGCCAGCTCGGTTGAACAACCTCGGGAGGTCATTAACGTATCGCTTTGAGCATCTCGGTGACCTCGCGGACATTGACAAATCCATTTTGATGAAAGAGGAGGCAGTCCGTCTCACTCCCAATGGCCATCCCGACAAGCCAGCTCGGTTGTCCAGCCTCGGGGGCTCATTATCGGGTCCCTTTGAGCATCTCGGTGACCTCGTGGACACAGAAAAGTCCATTTTGATGAAAGAGAAGGCGGTCCGCCTCACTCCTGATGGTCATCCCGACAAGCCAGCTCGGTTGAGCAGCCTTGGGTCCTCATTATTAAGCCGCTTTGAGCGTCTCGGTGACCTCGCGGACATGGAGAACTCCATTTCGATGAAAGAGCAGGCAGTCCGTCTCACTCCCAACGGCCATCCCGGCAGGCCGGCTCGGCTGGACAGCCTTGGGTCCTCATTGTTTCGTCGCTTTGAGCGTCTCGATGACCCCGCGGACATTGACAAGTCCATTTCAATGTTCTCGGAAGCAGTCCGTCTCACTCCAAATGGCCATCCCGACAAGCCGGCTCGGTTGAATAACCTTGGGCCCTCATTATTTCGTCGCTTTGAACGCCTCGGCGACCTTGTGGACATGGACAAGTCCATTTCGACGTTTGAGGAGGCAGCTTGTCTCACTCCCAATGGCCATCCTGACAAGGCACGTCTGTTGAGCAACCTTGGAAATGCATTCATGAAGTGTTTCGAGCACTCTGGTGATCCTTCTCATCTCTCCGCTGCCACCTTGCATTTTTCACTGGCCAGTCATGCCTCCACAGGTCCTACGTCCACCCGCTTTCATGCTGCTTGCCGCTGGATTTCCTCTGCACGCCTCCAAGGCAACTCCCAGGCTCTCCTGGATGCATATACCACCTCCATCAACCTTCTTCCACAATTGGCATGGCTTGGGCTTCCACTCACAGAGCGCCACCGTGTACTCCTTGAAGCTGCCGATGTAGCACGAGATGCTGCCGCTGCTGCAGTTGAAGCTGGTTGTCCCGAAATGGCTGTGGAGTGGCTCGAGCAAGGACGTTCTATTGTCTGGAGTCAATTCCTGCAGTTGCGCACTCCTGCTGATGAACTTCGTGTCGAGCATGCTGCCCTTGCTCATCAATTTCACCAGATCTCCCAACAGTTAGAACACACTAGCTCTCCTAGCAATGACTCGGGTGCTGACATTCGGCCGCTCGAGGAAGAAGTCCAGAGGCACCATGACCTCGCTCTCAGACGAGAAAAACTTCTTATGGAAATACGATCTTTGCCGGGTTTTGACCGATTTTTACTCCCGAAGACGACCGAGCAACTCACTGCCTTGGCAAACGCCGGACCAGTCGTCTATCTGAATGCCAGTGAACAACGATGCGATGCATTGATTGTCGAGGCAAAGTTGGGAAGCGCTATTTCTGTCCCCCTTCCTGGCACTAGCTATCGAGAGATGCTACTCTTGCAGCGCGTGCTCCGGTTATCGCTCGAACGGCATCGTCTTGTTATTTCCCGTGATGACATTTCCGCACTCATCCACTCTGAAGAGAGTCTCGTCTCGCGACAATTTCTTGATTTGTTATTGGTGGAAGATGGCATTGAAGGAATTGACCGGGCAGTCAAATTTAAACCACAACGAATTGCAGGATACACACCCGACGACCTGTTCCAGCTGATCCTGAAATACCTCTGGAATGAAGTTGTGAAGCCAGTTCTGCAGGCCCTTGGTTTTTCGGTACGTCGTCTATCCGAGTCTTAAAGATGACCCTTTCCGAGTAATGTTTGCACATCCCAGACTCCGCCGTCTGGCGCTGAGAAAATGCCCCGTATCTTCTGGTGTCCAACTGGGCCTTTTGCCTTTCTACCCATACATGCCGCTGGCCTCTACAGTACGGCCGAGGCGGGTGCAAAGCTTTCTGATTTCGCTATATCCTCCTATGTACCAACTCTCAGTGCTCTCGCATCATCAGCTCAGGATGACC
>JBBPLO010000606.1:0-17064 GCA_038089835.1 Retiboletus flavoniger | reverse complement strand
TCCCCCCGCTTGGGAAAACCTTCATCCCCTCCCTAGAAGACTGCTTATTGACACTGGATGAAAATAGAAAGGAAGCACTCGCTGCCCACGAATCCGCCCGGAAAGTGATCTTCTCCCGATCCTCCCGCAGCTTTTCCCCATGGAAAGTTGGAGATCGAGTCTGGCTCGAAGTGACCAATCTCTGCCTCAACCTCCCATCATGGAAATTAGCTCCCAAATGTTATGGCCCCTTTGAAATCTCCCGCGTCCTGTCACCTGTCTCTTACAAACTCCACTTACCCCCCTCTTGGCGCATTCATGACACCTTCCACGCAGCCCTACTATCCCCATATCAAACCACACAGGCCTTCAGCACCCCATTCCTGAAACCACCACCTGACATCATTAACCTAGAAGAGGAATATGAAGTGGAAGTGATCTGCAGTCACAAAGGCCCGCAGTCTAGAAGACGATTCCTGACATCGTGGAAAGGTTACCCATGCTCGGAAGACACTTGGGAACCTGAATCTAACCTTCTTCACGCAGCCAAAATCCTCTCTGCCTATAAACACCTCCACTCCCTCTAGGAAATCCAAGTAACGTTTACAAGAAGCCGGTCTCTTTGTGAGTATTGCCTTGCTAAAACGTACCGCTCACCTCTGCGCCATCCTCTTCACCAACTATGTCCCAACCCATATCCTGGAACCCCTCCCCTCTCTCGTCCTCATCATCTTCCTCCTCTCGTTCTATACTCCGTTCACAACGTGCCTTCCCTGCATACCTACCCGAGAGAGAGAGACTCTCCTTATTCTCCACGGTTCTGGAAACCCCTACCCTTTCTCTAGCAATCGAAGCACACCCTAGCTTCCCTGATGACGAAGTAACTCACTCCCTT
Source organism: Retiboletus flavoniger (assembly GCA_038089835.1). NCBI lineage: Eukaryota > Fungi > Basidiomycota > Agaricomycetes > Boletales > Boletaceae > Retiboletus > Retiboletus flavoniger. The sequence goes on along the minus strand of JBBPLO010000606.1, from coordinate 16,190 downwards.
ATCCGCACCTACCACGCCATCGCATCAGCCCAACGTCTCTCTGAGATGTTAACCCCGTCAGACCCTACTCTACGTTTTATGCTAAACGAAGCCTCCCACCACTGTTTGGTCGCCTTAGCTCGCCACGGGTTCGCCATATTCATGGAAGAAATTCCCCATACCCTCATATTCCCCACCGTTCGTCACATCCTTTCCTCCCTCTCGTGCGCACAAAGAGACCAATACGTACACGACGTTGAGAGTTTTCTTCTTTCACAACCTCGCCCCCTTCCTCTCCCCATTCCCCCTCCTCGCCGCATCCCTCTCGCGGACCGACTCACCGATTTTCCCTATGCCATCGCTCCCACCCAGGAACCCACCTCGGACTTCCCCACCTCCACCACCACCATCCCCATCCCCATCTCTGAGGAACCCCCCCTTGTTGAGTACCACATCCCCATCCCTATCTCGGAGGAACTCCCCCTTGTCGAGTACCACGTCCCCACTCCCCTCTTGATCGAGGACGAGCCACCCCTACCCCCCACTATTCCCGTTTGCATGGAACCACGTGAGATCCTCCTTCCCAATGGGAACTCCATTCTCTCCTCCCCGGTTTGGGTTATCCCAAGGCCAGATGTACTCAGTCCCTCCCCTGCCACTCCATCCACCACTTGCCTTCAATGTGGTCTACGAGGTCACTATCGTCAGGACTGCCCCCATCACCGATGTGGACACTGCCACCTCTATGCCCCCGGCCATCTCCAGGTTCAGTGTGCACTTTTCCAATGTAGCCACTGTGACAATTGGGGTCATACGGAGCGCTTCTGCCCCCACCAGAATTGTGGAATTTGCCATGAGCCTGGGCACATCAACAGTAACTGTCCATTCGAGGTGCTATCCCCCTCTCAACAGGGAGCCATTTTTGGAGTCAGATCCCCACCTAGAGGACTCCTTTCATAGGAATGGTTGGTTGATCGAGCCTGGGGCTTGATTATATGAAGGGGGTAATGTTACAATTTTCTTTTCCTATCATCGTTTTCTCCTAGTAGTACGTTCCTCCTCCTACTTCTCTTACCGAAGACATCGTGTCTCTCGAGCACAGGAAGTATACCTCTTCATTGGAGGACCTTCCAGACTATCCTTAGTTTGGTTTCTATAGCACTTCATCGTCTCTCCGTTACCTCACTGGACTCTCCCCTCCTAACTAAGTTCTCTCATACTTAGTCATGTCATAGTTCTACCTGGTCCGTGTGTGCGAAGTCCCCTCGGTATATAGTTCTCACTGTCCCTGTATCTCTGTCTTCATTCTCGATCTGTGCAAATACTAGCGTACTTTCTTGAGTCCCTCCTAGTCTCCTTGAGCCCAGTCGTCTTAGCGATTCTAAGGACAGCTCTTCAGCCTCAAGTCTCTATCAGAAGTCAGTCTCTTCATGAGTATCGCCTGTAGACGATCCTAGCCACCTCGAGTCCTCCCTCGTACGCTACGTGTAACAGTGGCTGTCAACTGTTCTTCCAGTATGCAGGCTAGTATTTCAAGTAAGTAAGTGGCCAGATGAGCGCTGTGTTAAGGCATACCTGGTGATAACATTCGGTCCTTCAGGGTCTAGTGGATCAGGACCACCCATGATGACCGAGAACTTCCATCTGGTCAGTTGGGCCAGGTGTTCAACTATACGCTGTTACGTCGGGCTAGGACCGACGGGATCTCGAGTGAGTTAGCTGCCTCGATGTGGAACGAACAAGGTGGACTTAGGGAAGTACGACGAGGGAGGACTTGAGGTATGGTGAGTACAGGTCTAATGCCTAGTATGAGATGAGCGTAGGTCCAGTGCCTACAGCCGGAGGCGAAGGTTACTCATGGGGAAGACCCGCGGAGTCTGAGGTCAGAGTCTAAGGGGATTCCTTGACTCGGGACGAAGTTCAAAGAGGCTTTTGGGAATGCCCTTGAGCCTTAGTGTGTCACTACAGATGACGACGAGAGGGGCGAGGAGGAGGCCAAGTAACTCGTAGTATTCGAGAAGACTAAGCTTAAGGAAATACATGCGAGAGCGCGAGGTTAAATATGGCTACCAGAAGGGTTACGTAAGGGGACGCGTCAGCGTCGTAGATAAGGAGTGAGTCAGCGAGATAAGGGCTGAGTCACGACGAGTCATATCTAATAATACAACAGTTCCACGGAATGCCATGGAAGGGCGAAGAAGTGGGAGGAACCGGGGAAGCGGTACACGGGGTAGCAACGGCGTACCTGAGGTCCGAAGGCAGTGAGGACTGAACGAGACTTAGCTAAGTTAAAGAAAAAGAAAAGAGATAGAAGACCGAGTCTTGTATCGTAACATTACCCCCCTGTTAAGGTGGGAGTCCCTGACGACCCTTACTCCCTAAAGGTCAATATATCCCGCTCCGGGGGATCCAGTCATGTTAGCATAAGCTGTGTCATCAAAGATGTCATCGCAGTCGTCGTTACCATAGTCATGGGTTTTGACGGGGGAAGCTCGGCAACGAGGGTATCAGTTTGTTTGTTGGCGAGGGGGAGGAACTGGGATTGCAGGGGCAGGGTGTGTATGCTGGTTCCTGTGAGTGGTAGGGGATCATGAGCCCCGTGAGGACGACGAAGAGGATGGGATAGGCGCGGGAGGTCATCACAGAGGACAGCGGCTCTGCGGATGTCCGGGCGTGAACTGAAGACAGCTAGGGCATTGGTACACCATGCAGTCGGTCCGAAAGTGACCGAGTCTATGACACTCATAGCATGCTTCTCGATAGCGTGGGTGAGAGGGGGGAAGAGGGGTTTGTCCATCGTTGCCAGTCCACATGGCTTCGGCTCGCTCGAGGAAGCATAACTCTTCCTCATTGAGTGGAGTGGCAAGGGAGGAGGAAGACGAGGCGGCACAGCGGCAGTCGACCTGACGAGTGGCCATTTCTCATTGGTACCTGTCTAGGTCTTGGAAGAATTCGAGGGCACCGAGTTGGTACCCAAGGGTGAGGAGGGTCGTGCGCACTTCTTGATGGATCGAGGAGATGACCGTCCCGAGGAGGGCAAGTTCGGCGGCGGAGGGGCGCGGAGGGATATGGCTGAGATGCGCGATCTGTAGATAGAGCTTGGAGATAAGCTCGATGGGGGAAGCATCCTCAACGAAGGACTGCAGTGGGATCATCAGGTGGGAGTCGGTGAGGGCAGATGCAAGTTCTTGCATATCCTCATGAGAGGGGTAATCTTCGCGCATATGATGCGCGTACAGCGGGACATCCACGCTGAGGATGGGAGCGGGGGCGATGGTGGCAAAGGAGACCAGTGGGAGTTCCGGCGAAGGTGAGCAGCCTTCTAGGGGGAGCGGGGAGCTAGGGACCTGTAGGGGGGAAGAGAGGGGATCGTAGACGACGGAGGCATGAGAAGCTAAGGACTCTATGGTAGCGGACAAGTCCTCAGCAGAGGTAACGTTGTCAGCGAGAGGGGAAGAGATAGGAGGAGATGAACGTAGAGAGGAAACGGTAGAGATAGACAACGATACTGTTACGATTTTCTTTCCTTCTCATCGAACTCTCCTAGTCGTAGTCTTTTTCCGTTTCTTCTCTTATTGACACATCATGTCTTATCGTCCAAGACAGGCTTATCTCCTTATCGGAGGGTCTAGATCCAGTTACCTTCAGTCTCTCAACCTCGGACACCACCCCTCCTAATTAGGCTCTCTCATGCCTAATCGTTTCCCTCTAACTCACCTTATCTCATGGTCCGTGCGCTGTGCTAGTATTATAAATACTTCTCTTTACCATAAACTCTGTATTCTTGTTCTGCGCAATCTACGCGTATCATCAAGGGTCACTCCCAGTCTCATTAGGCTCATCCCTAGTGAATTCCCTAGTTCTTCGCCTAGTCTCTGAGCCTCTAAGACGTCGGTCTCTCCGTGAGTATTGCCTTAGCCGCTCTTGACCCTCAAGACCTCGTTGGTACGCAACGCGTAACAAAAGAACAAGAATAACCTTGGTCCCACCTACTCAGGTGAAGGACCTACCACCCCTCCAATACGTCATACCGACCTCCAGAAGAATCGGACTCCAATCTCCCTGACCTCACCAAATATCGGACATCCCCCAGACGAATCACCGGATCCAGCAGAACTCCCCTCCTTGATCCCTCATACGCTCCCCAGCCAAGAAGTCAAACCAGAACCCCGAGAACCCCTGCCCCTCGCCAACCTAGCCCACCCCCTCGTCAACCTAGCCCACCCCCGCGCCAACCTAGCCCACCCCCGCGCCAACCTAGCCCACCCCCGCACCAACCTAGCCCCCCCCCACGACAGCCTAGTCCACCCCCTCACCGCTATAACCCACCAATGTCGACCTGTCCTGCCGAACTTAAAGCAGCTCTCCCAGCTGACTTCTCCGGAAAATCCGCCGATGCCTCTCAATGGATTAAAGCCATAAGAGCCTACTTTGTCCTGAATGATGCCTTGTACCCCGACGAAGCTTGAATCATGACCACGCTAAACAAAATGCCTGAAGGAAGAGGAGCCTCCTTCGCTGAGTCTTGGTACGACAAAATGGCTGACACAACCATCACCACTGGAAAAACTTTCTCTGAATTCGTTACAAACTTCGAAACCACTTTCTTCCCCTATGACGTAAAGGCCAACGCTCGATTCGAATTAACCAAACTCCGTCAGAAACTTACCCGGACGGGGGATGGTTTTCAACAATACATCACTGATTTCCAGAACTTAGCTGGAAAATCCGACATCACCGACGAAACCACCCTCATCGATCATTTCGCCCTTGGACTCGACCAACAGATCACGGCTATGATTCTCTCCATGGCAACTGTCCCCACCACCATCGAGGAGTGGGTGACCAAGGCCAAAGCCTTCCATGCCCAGAAAATGAGAATCCAGGCCCTTCGTCTCGGAAACACCCCCCCCGCGTTCTCCTCCACTAGATCCCCCCGTGACCCCAACGCCATGGAAGTCGACGCGGTGAACCTCACCAAGCTCACTCCTGTGGAACGCGCCAAATGCATCAAAGAAGGTCGATGCTTCCGTTGCAGAGCCATCGGACACAACGCTCAGAATTGTAGACGTACTGCCCCTAGCCGCGTTCCCCCTCGCCCTCAGAACGTCAGAACCACCACCACCACCCCTGTGACCGTTGCACCCACTGCCTCACCTCTGCCTTCCCTACTCCAACAGTACGTAAACTCTCTCCAAACCACTGGGAAGAATGAGAGCGAGATACTCTCTGTACTCAAGATGTGTTATGATGAAACTTCGCCCATTATCTCCGTGGAAGAAGTGAACTCCATTAGCTTCGCCAATGTCCAAAAAGCCAAGGATTTTTGAAAAGAGAAGCTGCCTCGATGTCCTCTTCTCTAATTACCCACCATGTACTTGTAGCTCCAAAAAACAATAGAACCCTACGACTTCCCATCTCTTTACATGGAATCATCAAAACCACCGCCCTTATTGACTCAGGAGCAACAGGAAATTTTGTCGACCCACGACTCCTACGAACCCTGCCCACCAGACTGAAACGCCTAGATCACCCTATCGCTGCCTACAATGTAGACGGAACCACCAACCACGCCGGAACCATCCAGTGGATGGTAGACCTCCCCATCGCATACGAAAACTTCTTACATTGGGAAACCCTCTTCGTTCTTCGACAGAAAACCCCACAGATCATCCTTGGACTCCCATGGCTGACCAAATGGAATCCGTCAATCGATTGGATCTCCAGAACCATCACTATTTCCACTGCTTATCCCCAGAAGGTGAAAGGGTGTCTCCGTGAACACCTCCTCCAAAAAGACGACACATCGGAAATCAATAAGATCACCATCTCCACCAAGATCGCCCTGCAGCAACCCCCCAAAGAAATCCCCATCCCCACATTCTGCCAGGACTTCGCCGACGTCTTCGCAGAAGCAACCCACAACGTTTTACCCCCCCACCATCCATATGATCACACCATTGACCTAAAAGAATCCTTCGTCCCTAAGATTGCCAAAATTTACTCTCTGAACCCAGCCGAAAAGATCGCCTGTGAGGAGTTCGTAAATGAACACCTCAAAACGGGCCGCATCGTTCCCTCCAAATCTCCCCAAGCATCCCCCTTCTTCTTTGTTCCCAAAAAAGATGGATCCCTCCGACCATGTCAGGATTACCGATATCTAAACAGCCACACCATCTGCAATGCATACCCCTTACCTCTCATTTCCGACCTGATTGACGACATGAAAGATGCAGACTGGTTCACCAAGGTAGACATTCGATGGGGCTATAATAACATTTGCATCCGAAAAGAAGATCAATGGAAAGCTGCGTTCATCACCGAACAAGGCCTTTTTGAACCCACCGTCATGTTCTTCGGCTTCTGCAATGCCCCCTCCACCTTTCAGGCCTTCATGAATGACATCTTCGCTGACATGATTGTGGAACGATGGCTAAAGATCTACATGGACGACATCAGAATCCACACTAAAGGCGCCCTCGACATGCACCACGATCGCACCCGCCGCGTACTCCAACGCCTACGAGAACACGGTCTTTCCCTGAAAATCTCCAAATGCACCTTCGACTCCCCCACCATGGAATATCTTGGCCTAATCATTGGTCGAGGAGTCGTTCGAATGGACCCCTCCAAACTCTCCGCCATCCAAGACTGGAAGAACCCCTCCTTGGTCACTGGCATCCGCTCTTTCCTCGGATTCGCCAACTACTATCGAAAGTTCATCGCCAATTACTCTAACATAGTCGCTCCCCTAACCCTCCTTACCCGAAAAGACCAACCATGGATATGGACTCCCCTCCAACAACGTGCCTTTGATGCCCTCAAGACCTCCTTCTGCACCGCCCCTGTCCTCACTTTGCCTGACATCAATCGCCCCTTCTCCCTCATGACCGACGCCTCCCTCCTCGCTGCCGGCGCTGTCCTCATGCAGACGGACACAAACGGTGACCTTCAACCCGTTGCCTACTTCTCTAAAATCTTCGCCCCTGCTGAACGCAACTATGACATTTATGACCGTGAACTCTTAGCTGTCATACTCTCCCTCTCCGAATGGCGTCAATACCTCCAGGGCACCTCACACCCCATCACCGTTATCACCGATCACAAAAACTTATCTTACATCCGTGACCCTCGTAAATTATCTCATCGACAGGCCAGATGGGCACTCTTCCTACAGGATTTCGACATCCTCTGGAAGGTTATGCCGGGCTCGAAGATGGGACCCACCGACGCCCTCTCCCGCCTCCCACTGGTCGACACCTCGCTAGACAACCTCGACGCCTCTATTGTCCCTGATCCCGTCATCATCAATGCCATAGACCTCTCTCTCATCGACCTCATCTGTTCCAGTACTGCCTCCGATCCCCTCATACTACACGCCATCGCACTCCTCGCTGATGGCTCTCCCCTGTTCCCCCAATCTCGTCTTTCAGATTGGACCTTCGACAATGGTCACCTCTTTTTCTGCCATCGCATGTACGTCCCACCCTCTGCTTGCTCCGCCGTCCTCCATACCATCCATTCCTCACCCCTCTCGGGCCACATGGGAGTCTTCTGCACCAAAGCTATCCTCGAACGAGACTTCTGGTGGCCAGGCCTCGCAACCTTCGTCAAACACTTTATCGCCGGCTGCACCGTCTGCCAACAGCACAAAGTTAACACCCATCCTACACACCCACCCCTCCTGCCGATACCCTCCTCTAGTACTCTCCCCTTTCGTCAGCTCTCTGTCGACCTCATCACTGACCTCCCCCTCTCCTCCTCCTTTGACTCTATCATGGTCGTGGTCGACCATGGGCTTACAAAGGGGGTAATCCTCATCCCTTGTACCAAAAAAATCGATGCCGCAGGAGTTGCCCTCCTCTTTTACGAAAACATATTCAAAAGATTTGGCCTCTACGACTCCATTATCTCTGACAGAGGCCCTCAATTCGCCTCTGCTTTCGCCATTGAATTAGCCCGCCTCTTGAAATATGACATATGCCTTTCATCTGCATACCACCCACAGACTGACGGCCAAACCGAACGAACCAATCAAGAACTCGAAGTATATCTACGAATCTTTTGCTCCAACAACCCTTACTCTTGGGCCGACCTTCTCTCATCTGCGGAATTCCACCACAACTCCGCCCCCCACTCATCCACCCAAAAATCCCCATTCTCCCTACTCTATGGCTATGAACCCCAAACCTTCCCTCCACTAGGAAAGACCTTCATCCCTGCCCTCGAATCCCGACTCACCGCCCTCACCTCCACCCAAAAAGAAGCCCTAGCGGCCCACAAATCCGCCTGAAAGATCATGACTAATTGGTCCTACCGAAAGTTCTCCCCATGGAAAACTGGAGATAAGGTATGGCTGGAGGCCACTCACCTTAAACTAAACTACCCCTCCCGAAAACTTGCCCCTAAATGTCACAGACCTTTTGAAATTATCCAGGTACTATCTCCCTTATCTTACAAACTCCGACTACCACCCACATGGAAAATCCACAACGTCTTCCACGCCTCGCTCTTATCTTCTTATCGCGAATCCCCAGCACATGGACCCCCCTTTCTTCTCCCACCACCTGACCTTATCGGAACTGAAGAAGAATACGAAGTAGAAACCATCATTAACCACAAAGGGATTGGCAACCACCTGAGGTACCTAACCACATGGAAAGGATACCCCTTATCGGAAAACACCTGGGAACCCGAGTCTAATCTCAGACACGCTCGACGATTACTTTCCACTTATAAGCGACTCCATTCCATCTAAAACATTATTGACACAAAAGACGTCGGTCTCTCCGTGAGTATCGCCTAGAGTGTCAATAACCCCAACCTATGAACCCTTTGTCACTACTTCCATATGTCGACGATGTCCTCATCTTCTTCCATGACTCCCTCGTCCCCCTCATCTACTTCCTCCCGCACCTCATCTTCCTTACGTTCACAACATGTCTACCCGTCCTTCTTGCCCAAACATGGACGACTCTCTCTATTCGGCGTCATCCTAGAAACACCTGCTCTCGCCCTCGCCCTCGAAACCCTTCCTCTCTTCGCTGAAGATGAGACCACACACACCCTCATTCACACCTATCACTCAGCTTCCTCCGCACTACGTCTCGCCGAAACCCTCACTCCCCAAGACCCCATCATACGTTTCTCCATTGACGAGACTAGACGGAATTCACTCATCGCATTATCTCATCATGGCTTCCATATCTTCATGGAAGCACTACCCCCTCCCCTTATCTACGTTTCCTTCAGAAGAATCTATGACTCTCTCTCCCTGGCACAGCGCAACCATTATTTACAGTCCATAGAAGATCTCTTACTTTTACGCCCCCATCGGGCTATCTTGCCCACACCCCCTTCGTCCTTGACCTGCCTTTCTGAAAGACTTTCCTCTCCCCCTCCCGCGGACACCCCCACCATCGTCGCCTCCGACGAAGAAGACTCTACCTCTGAGTCTGACGAAGCCCCGGTCCCGGTCCCCATACGTTCATCTCATATCACCCCAGTCTCTCGGACTGAAGTCCAGTGGGTTCGCTTACCCAACGGCGCTCATGTCCTGTCCTCCCCCACACGAGTCATGCCCCGAGCTGACAGCATTCAACTCGCTCCCACTTCCTCGGGAACTGAATGCTTTCATTGCCGTCTTTGAGGTCACTATCAACAGGACTGCCCTACCTTCCAATGCCCCCACTGCTCTTCTTTCGCCCCCGGCCACATTGTGACTCAATGCAACCACATCCAGTGCAACTATTGTCATAACTGGGGACACTCCGCCGAGCTCTGTCCCCATTGCGAATGCGCTTTGTGTGCTCAGCCTGGGCATATCCAATCTCTCTGTCCATTTAACACTGCTACCCCCTCTCAGACGAACGCCATCTTCGGACCACCAGCTCTTTGAAGATCCCTTCGGGAGAAGAGGTTTGTTGATCAAGCCTGGGGCTCAATTGTACAATGGGGGTAATGTTACGATTTTCTTTCCTTCTCATCGAACTCTCCTAGTCGTAGTCTTTTTCCGTTTCTTCTCTTATTGACGTGTCATGTCTTATTGTCCAAGACAGGCTTATCTCCTTATCGGAGGGTCTAGATCCAGTTACCTTCGGTCTCTCAACCTCGGACACCACCCCTCCTAATTAGGCTCTCTCATGCCTAATTGTTTCCCTCTAACTCACCTTATCTCATGGTCCGTGCGCTGTGCTAGTATTATAAATACTTCTCTTTACCATAAACTCTGTATTCTTGTTCTGCGCAATCTATGCGTATCATCAAGGGTCACTCCCAGTCTCATTAGGCTCATCCCTAGTGAATTCCCTAGTTCTTCGCCTAGTCTCTGAGCCTCTAAGATGTCGGTCTCTCCGTGAGTATCGCCTTAGCTGCTCTTGACCCTCGAGACCTCGTTGGTACACAATGCATAACAGATACAGGGGAGGTGGGAACGGTGTTCATGACAGTTTTGTTTTTGTTTTTGTTTTTGTTCTTTTGGTACTACGATGAGAGGAGAGAGAGAGAGGAACTAAGTAGAGAAGGTGCAGGGGTTTGCCTTCTTATACGCGGACAGGACGGTCCGTGCATGTTTGAATTCCCTTTCGGGGAGCCAGGAGTCATCATCAGCGGAGTACCCTTTCCACCGAACCAGGTAACGACGCTTATCCGAAGCGCCTTTGTGCTGTATGATCTTTTCTATCTCGAACTCCGCTTGTCCACCGATGAGATCCGGCGGGTTCCTTTTGAAATGTGGGCCATAGATAGCATTTTGCCGATAGGGCGATAAGAGAGAAGCATGGAAGACGGGGTGGATCTTCCATGTTACCGGGAGTTTTAACCTGTACGTAATAGGGGAGAGGACGTCAGAGATAACAAAAGGTCCTTCTCTTTTGGGAGAGAATTTGGGGTTAGCGAGTTCTCGGCGGAGATTATGGGCTTCTAGCCAAACCTGGTCGCCCTTTTTGAATGGGGAGAAAGGGCGACATGTTCTAGCTGCCATGGTTTGGTGGGCTAATTCGTGGGAAGCAAGGGCTTCGTTGCGTGTGGAGGTCAGTTGTCGGAGTCTGATTTCAATGGCGGGGACGGGACTACAGTGGGTAGAGGGTTAGGTTCGTATCCCATAAGGAGAAAGAACAAAGATTGGTTAGTGATGGAGTGGGGTCGGTGGTTGTGCGTGAATTCTGCCTGAGGAATTCGATCTGCCCACGAGGCAGGGGAATCTCCACAGAAGATGCGGAGATAGGTTTCTATTTCTTGGTTTACCTGTTCGGTTTCTCCATCCGTCTGCGGGTGAAAGGCGGTGGAGAGGGCGAGTTTGTAGTTGAGGATGTGAGAGAGTTCTTTGGAGAAGGCCAAGGCGAACTGGGGGCTGCGATCTGAAATGATGTGGTCAGGGAGGCTGAATCGAGAGTATACTTTGTGGGCAAAAAGGGTTGCCATCCCAGTGGCGGTGATAGATTTTTTTGTGGGGCAGAGAATCACCCCCTTTGTAAGTCCGTGGTCAACCACGACCAGGAGACTATCGAACCCCTCGGAGGGGGGTAGATCTGTGATTAAATTGCAGGAAATCTGTTGGAAGGGGCGGGAGCAAGAGGAGCGAATGGGGGTGAGCGGGGGAGTAGTCGGGTGTGTATTTGCCTTGTTTTGTTGGCAAACGGCACAGCCAGAGACGTAGGAGCGAATGTAGGCGGCCATGGCCGGCCACCAGTATTCGGTGCAGATGAGTTGTTGGGTTTTCTGGATGCCGGGGTGACCGGCAGAGGGGTGGTTGTGATGTTTGGCCAAGATGGCTTGGCGAGAGTCGGGTGGGGCGTAGATGCGGCTGTTGAACGTAAGCATCCTGTCGATGGTTTGCCACAGAGAGAGGCGGAAGTGGAAGGTGCCGGAGACGGGGAGAGTTGGGTTCAAGGATTGGATAGCAGCAAGGGCCGTGGCGTTGGTTTTGCATCCTTCTTTGATTTGGGATGTGAGGAGGGTATCGATGAAGGAGACGAAGATGTCGTTGGGGAGGAGGGTGACGTCGGTGTTGTTGGCGTCCTTGGTTTCGTGGTTCGGGCGGCGGGAAAGAGCATTGGGGCCAGCAAGTTGAGCGGTGGGGGTATAGGTGAACTGCAGGTTGAAGTCTGCGAGGTCGAGGAGCCAGCGGGCTTGGCGACGGTTGAGGCTTTGAGGTTTGCGGAAGTAGGTGAGGTTTTTATGGTCGGTGAAGATTTGGATGGGGAAGGGGGAACCGCGGAGGTAGTGTTTCAATGCTTGAAGGGCGCGGATGACTGCGAGGAGTTCGCGATCATGGATGTCGTAGTTTCATTCTGCGGGGAGGAATGATTGGGAGATGAAGGAGCAGGGTTTCCATTCCCCGTTCTTGTTGAGTTGTTGGAGGATACCTCCTGTGGCGAACTTGGAGGTGTTGGTTGCGATGGTGAACTGTGCTGCGGAATTTGGGAGTCGTAGGACTGGGCGTTGGAGGAACCGGTCTTTGAGGTCCTCGAAGGCCATCTGGCAGTCGGGGGTCCATTCCCAGGGCTGCGTTTTCTTGGTCAGGTCGATAAGTGGGCGGGCGAGTGTCGAGTAGTTGGCGATGAATCGCCTGTAGAAGTTAGCAAATCTGAGGAAGGATCGGACTTGTTTTATGGTGGTCGGGACCGGCCACTTGGAAATGCCTTCCAGTTTGACTGGGTCCATAGCGGCGTGGCCCGGTCGGATGATCATTCCGAGGTACTCGACCTTGTCGGCTGCGAACTTACACTTCTCGAGTTTGAGGTGAAGGTCTAGTTCGGCCATTCTCTGGAGAACGCGTTTGGTGCGTTCCGTATGTAGGGCGTCATCTGGGGAGAAGATGAGCAGGTCGTCCATGTAGATAATCAGCCATCCTTCGGTGATCATGTCGCAGAAGGAGTCGTTCATGAACCTTTGAAATGTGGTGGGGGAGTTAGTAAGCCCGAAGAACATTATGTTTGGTTGGAAGAGTCCGCGGTGAGTCACAAAGGCGGCCTTCCATCGGTCTTTGGATTTGATTTGTACGTTGTTGTATCCCCAGCGTACGTCAAACTTGGTGAATTTCTTGGCATCTCGGAGTTTGTCGATTAACTCCGAGATCAGAGGTAGTGGGTAGGCGTCCCATACAGTCACCTCATTGAGTTTGCGGTAGTCTTGACAGGGTCTAAGACCACTGTCTTTCTTATGAACAAAGAAGAAGGGGGAAGCCTGTGGGGAGTTAGACGGGGAGATTTTCCCGGTAGTTAGGTTTTCGTCAATGAATTTATCCGCTGCCTCAGTTTCGGCAGGGGATAAAGGGTATACCTTTCCAATATGGGGTTTAAAATCAGGCTTTAGTTTGATCTCATGGTCGTAGGGTCGGCTAGGTGGGAGGTGGTCGGCTGCGTCTTTTGAGAAGACGGAAGCGAACTGTAGGTATTCCGGAGGTAGGGAGACCTTGGGAACTGCAAGAGCTTTGGCTTGAGCGAGCTCGGTAGCTTGAGTCAACCTTGCCACTTGGGCAGGTCGGAGGAAGCGGGATCCACATCGCATGATCCGAAAGACGGATTGGTTTCTGGCAGTGGCGTTCATGAAGATGTCTTCGGTGGTCCACTCGTTGTAGTCTTGAAGGCGGTCGTTCGAGACGGTTCTTACTGGTAAGGCGTCGGGTTCGTGGTCGGGAAAGGTGTAGACTCTGTTGTGCCTTTGCTGATCGAGGCGGACCTTTTCCTTACATAGCTTGGATTGGTCGGTTTTCTCGTCTAGCGAGAGGGTCCATTTCGTCCAGTCAATTTTCGGGTTGTTGGCTCATAGCCAGGGAAGGCTGAGGATGACGTTGTCTCATCCGAGGTGCATGACATGGAGGAGGACTTGGTGGATTAGTCCTCTGACAGTGATGAAGAGGGAAGATGTATGGGTAATCTTCCCATTCTTATTTAGTGATCTGTCAGCGTTGCGGGCCTGGATCGGGGTGGAGAGCTTTGTGAGAGGTAGTTTGTGTTTCTCGACAAAGGCTCGGTCAATGCAGGAAATGTTTGCTCTGCTGTCGATGAGGGCAGAGGTGGCGACAGTTTTCTTGGTATACGTAGGGCGCACGACTTGGATGGGAATTTGCATGGATTTTTCCATCATGTTTACTAGTACAACTTTTACAGAGGAAGGGGCTAACGTCGGAGTAGGCTTCCTTTCTAAAAATCCTGGAGAAAGACGGTCTTCACATCTTCTCTGTCTTCTTCGTCATCGTCGTCCTCGATCTCTTGTAGTCGAGGGATCTCTTCATCAGCTACTTCAGCGACCTTCTTGGTAGGTCGGCTTGGGGTACCTGTGGGACGCTGTGAAGGAAAGGAGGGACATTTGAAGGAGGAGTGGCCAGGTTGTCAGCATTGGAAACATAGCTTCTTTTCGACGCATCGTTTCCTTTCTTTGGGAGTGAATTTCCCAAGGGCGCGGACGACATCTATGTCCATGGCGTTTGGGTCTTTTCGGGGGGTGTTCGACGAAGAGGGGGTGGTCTGAGAGGTTGGGCGGTACGTTCGCTTGGTAATTTCTTGGGTCCTTTCCCACATGGTTTGGAAGTGGGTTGCCTTTTTGTACCAGTCTTTGACAGTGGTCAGCGGAGTTTCCATGGAGTAGATCCTCATTATCAGGGGTTGGGGAAGTCCCGTGGAGAGATAGGCGATGAGAACGTTATCGTCGAGTATTTTGGAGACGACGACATTACGACGGAAGTTGGCGATGTAGTTGGTTAGAGAGGGTTCGTAGGTCCCTTTCTTCTTGACCATCTTCATGGTGGAGAGCCAAGCGATGGCGTTGCCAATCGAGTCTTGGTGCTCGAAGGCAGTTTTGAATTCCTCTATGAAGGCGGGGAGGGTTCCGAGAGTGATGATTCCTGTACTCATACACTTTTGGCAGAAGGTGGCGGCCCACGTAGCGGCCGATCCTTCGGTCATGTGTGAGAGGGCGAAGGCGATTCGTTTAGCGTCGGTGTCGTAGACGTCCTCATTGACGAGGAGGTAGAACTGTACAGTGTGGAGCCACTGTACGGCTGTATCAGAGGACCCATCGAAGGATGTAGGAGCTCCAAGACAGAGTTCCTTTGCAGAGGACATGGTTTTTCTGGGCAAAGTTGGCCAAGGGAACGGGGGACGCGGTCTAGATAGAGGGTGCCCAGTGAGCACTGGGTGCGGTGCAGGTCTGGAAGGGAGAGGAAAGATGGGTTGCATGGCAATGGGAGTGGGAGAAGGAGAGGTAGGAACTCTCGGAAGATTGAGTTGGGCGGAAAGGTCGTGGGCGAGCTGGAGAGTTTCTTCCTGCTCTTCTCGGGTCGTGGGGTTGACTTCGAGGTCGGAATGGTCGAGGGACGAGGGGGACGAAGGGTCCGGGGACAAGGGTTGTTCAGAGGTGAAGTCACGGGGGAGGAACCACCTGGTAGGGGTTCGGGGATCAATGGTGGCGTGTTGCCCAGGGAATCACCCCATGCAGGCTGAGTGCGGAAGTGTGGTTGGGGAGTAAGACGACCTAGTAGTCGCTTGTAGGGAGAAGCTTAGTCTTTTGTTACGTTGGGCTAGGACTGACGGGATCTCAAGTGAGTTAGCTGCCTCGACGTGGGACGAATGAGGTGGACTTAGGGAAGTACGACGAGGGAGGACTTGAGGTATGGTGAGTACAGGTCTAATGCCTAGTACGAGATGAGCGTAGGTCCAGTGCCTACAGCCGGAGATGAAGGTTACTCATGGGGAAGACCCGCAGAGTCTGAGGTCAGAGTCTAAGGGGATTCCTTGACTCGGGACGAAGTTCAAAGAGGCTTTTGGGAATGCCCTTGAGCCTTAGTGTGTCACTATGGATGACGACGAGAGGGGCGAGGAGGAGGCCAAGTAACTCATAGTATTCGAGAAGACTAAGCTTAAGGAAATACATGTGAGAGCGCAAGGTTAAATACGGCTACCAGAAGGGTTACGTAAGGGGACGCGTCAGCGTCGTAGATAAGGAGTGAGTCAGCGAGATAAGGGCTGAGTCACGACAAGTCATATCTAATAATACAACGGTTCTGCAGAACGCCATGGAAGGGCGAAGAAGTGGGAGGAACCGGGGAAGCGGTACACGGGGTAGCAACGGCATACCTGAGGTCCGAAGGCAGTGAGGACTGAACGAGACTTAGCTAAGTTAAAGAAAAAGAAAAGAGATAGAAGACCGAGTCTTGTATCGTAACATATGCTGCAGTGCCAGTCCACACTGTTGTATGTTGCTACAAGGTA
>JBBPLO010000605.1:0-17067 GCA_038089835.1 Retiboletus flavoniger | reverse complement strand
ACCTTAGCGATTCTAAGGACAGCTCCATCACTCTGAAGTCCCTGTCAGACGTCGGTCTCTTCGTGAGTATCGCCTGAAGGTCGACCCTCGTTACCTCGAGCCCTCCCAAGTACGCTACGCGTAACATCCCTGACCATGAACCAGACGCTCTACCAGTAAAAACTGTCTCACATGACCACCTCCAAGACTACAACGACTGGACAACCGAAGATGTCTTCATGAATGCTGCCGCCAAGAACCGATCCGTTTTTCGGATCATGAGATGTGGATCTCGCTTCCTTCGACCTGCTCAGGTAGCAAGACTAACCCAAGCTACCGAACTCACCCGAGCCGAAGCTCTCGCAGTTCCCAAAACCACCTTACCCCTGGAATACCAGCAATTCACTTCTGTCTTCTCGAAGGACACGGCTGATCATCTTCCACCTAGCCGACCCTATGACCACGAAATCAAACTCAAACCTGATTTTCTTCCCTGTATCAGGAAAGTATACCCTCTATCTCCTGCCAAAACTGAAGCAGCAGATAAATTCATCGACAAAAATCTAGCCGCCAGGAAAATCTCCCTGTCCAACTCCCCACAAGCTTCCCCCTTTTTCTTTGTCCACAAGAAAGACAGTGGTCTAAGGCCATGCCAAGACTACCACAAACTCAACGAGGCAACCGTATGGGATGCCTATCCACTACCCTTGATCTCGGAGCTGATCGACAAGCTCTGAGATGCCAAGAAATTCACAAAGTTCGACATATATTGGGGATACAACAACGTACAAATCAAACCCGAAGACCAGTGGAAAGCCGCCTTCATGACTCACCGTGGACTCTTTCAACCAAACGTAATGTTCTTCAGACTTACTAACTCCCCTGTGACTTTCCAAAGGTTCATGAACGACTCCTTCCGCAACATGATCGCCGAAGGATGGCTGATCATTTACATGGACAATTTACTCATCTTCTCCCCAGACGACGCCCTACATATGGAGCATACCAAACGCGTCCTCCAAAGGATGACCGAGCTTGACCTCCACCTCAAACTCAAAAGTGTAAGTTCGCAACTGACAAGGTCAAATACCTCAGAATGATCATCAAATCTGGCCACGCCACCATGGACCCGGTCAAATTGGAGGGCATTTCCAAATGGCCCGTCCCAACCACCATAAAACAAGTCTGATCTTTTCTTGGATTTGCTAACTTCTACAGGCAATTCATCGCCAACTACTCGACACTCGCGCGCCCACTGATTGACCTAACCAAGAAAATGCAGCCCTGGGAATGGATCCCCAACTGCCAAAAAGCCTTCGAGGACCTCAAAAATCAATTCCTCCAACGACCAGTCCTACGCCTTCCCAACTCCGTGGCACAATTCGCCATCGCAACAGACGCCTCCAAGTTCGCCACCGGAGGTATCCTCCAACAGCTCAATGAAAACGGAGAATGGAAACCCTGCTCCTTTATCTCCCAGTCGTTCCTTCCCGCGGAATGAAACTACGACATCCATGACCGTGAACTCCTCACAGTCATCCGCGCCCTCCAAGCGTGGAAACACTACCTCTGCAGCTCTCCCTTCCCCGTCCAGGTCTTCACCGACCACAAAAACCTCACCTACTTCCGCAAACCTCAGAGCCTCAACTGCCGCCAGGCTCACTGGCTTCTTGACCTTGCAGACTTCGATCTGCAGTTCACCTATACCCCTGCTGCTCAACTCACGGGCCCTGATGCTCTCTCTCGATGCCCTGACCACGAAACCAAAGACGCCGACAACACCGACATCACCCTTCTTCCTGATGACATCTTCGTCTCCTCTATCGACACCCTCCTTGCATCCCAGATTAAAGAAGGATGCAAAACCGACGCCACTGCCCTAGTGGCCATCCAATCTCTAAACCCAACTCTCCCCATCACTGGAGCCTTCTGCTCCTGCCTCTCCCTGTGGCAAACCATCGACGGGATGCTTACGTTCAACGGACGCGTCTATGCCCCACCCGATGCTTGCCAAGCCATCTTGGCCAAACACCACGACCACCCCTCTGCCGGTCACTCCAGCGTCCAGAAAACTCGCCAACTCGTCTGTGCTGAATTTTGGTGGCCTGCAATGGCCGCATACATCCGCTCCTACATCTTCGGCTGCGCTACCTGCCAGCAAAACAAAATTAACACACACCCAACAACGTCCCCACTCACCCCCATTTGCTCCACGTGCTCCTGCCCTTTCCAACAAATCTCCTGCAATTTAATCACTGACTTACCCCCCTCCAAGGGGTTCAATAGTCTCCTGGTCGTGGTCGACCACGGACTTACAAAGGGGGTGATTCTCTGCCCCACAAAAAAATCTATCACCGCTGCTGGGATGGCAACCCTTTTTGCCCACAAAGTATACTCTCGTTTTGGCCTCCCTGACCGCATCATTTCAGATCACGGCCCCCAATTTGCCTCCACCTTCTCCAAGGAACTCGCCCGTATCCTCAACTACAAACTCGCACTCTCCACCACCTTCCACCCACAGACAGATGGAGAAACTGAATGGGTAAACCAAGAAATAGAAACTTATCTCTGCATCTTCTGCGGAGATTCCCCCGCCTCATGGGCAGATCGAATTCCTCAAGCGGAGTTCACACACAATCACTGGCCCCATTCGGTCACCAACCAATCTCCGTTCTTTCTCCTCATGGGCTATGAACCTAACCCTCTACCCACTGTAGTCCCTTCCACCCAAGTTCCCGCCGTCGAGATCAGACTCCGACAACTGACCTCAGCTCGCAACGAAGCCCTCGCCTCCCATGAGCTAGTCCACCAGACCATGGCAGCTAGAACACGTCGCCCCTTTACCCCATTCAAAAAGGGCGACCAGGTTTGGCTAGAAGCACGTAACCTCCGCTGAGAACTCACTAACCCCAAGTTCTCTTCCAAAAGAGAAGGACCCTTCGTTATCTCTGACGTCCTTTCTCCTATCACATATAGGTTAAAACTCCCGATGACATGGAAGATCCACTCCGTTTTCCATGCTTCTCTCTTATCGCCTTATCAGCAGAACAACATTTACAGCCCACATTTCAAAAAGAACCCGCCAGATCTCATCGGCAGACAAGCGGAGTTCAAAATAGAAAAAATCATATGGTACAAAGGTGCTTCAGATAAGCGTCGTTACCTAGTCCGGTGGAAAGGATACTCTGCCAATGATGACTCCTGGCTTCCCAAAAGGGAATTCAAACACACACGGACCACCCTGTCCACATACAAGAAGGCAAACCCCCACGCCTTCCCTACTTAGTCTCTCTCTCTCACTTTCCCCTCCTCTTCGTAGTACCAAAAGAACATAAAAACAAAGAAAACCGTCATGAACACCGTTCCCACCTCCTCCATATCTCTCTCTATCTCTACTGTTTCCTCTCTATGTTCCTCTCCCCCTATCTCTTCTCCTCTCGCTGACAATGTTACCTCCGCTGAGGACTTGTCTGCTACCATAGAGTCCATAGCTTCTCATGCCTCCGTCGTTTATGATCCTCTCTCGTCCCCTCTGCAGGTCCCTGACTCCCCACTCCCTCTTGAAGGCCGCTCACCTTCACCGGAACTCCCACCAGTCTCCTTTGCCACCATCGCCCCTGCTCCCATTCTTAGCGTGGATGTCCCTCTGTACATGCATTGTATGCGCGAAGACTACCCCTCTTGTGAGGACATGCAAGAGCTAGCATCCACCCTCACCGACTCCCACCTGATAATCCCGCTGCAGTCCTTTGTCAAGGACGCTTCCCCCATCAAGCTTATCTCTAAGCTCTATCTACAGATCGCTCATCTTAGTCTTATCCCTCCACGCCCCTCTGCTGCCGAACTCGCCCTTCTAGGGACCGTCATCTCCTCGATCCATCGAGAAGCGCACGCTACCATCCTCACCCTTGGATACCAACTCAGTGCCCTCGAATTCTTCCAAGACTTAGACAGGTACCAACAGGAAATGGCCATCCGTCACACTGACCGACACCGTACCACCTCGTCCTCCTCCTCCCTCACTACTCCACTCAACGAGGAGGAGTTAAACTTCCTCGAACGGGCCGAGGCTATGTGGACTGGTAACGATGGACATACTCCTCTCCCTCCTTCTCACCCATGCTATAGAGAAGCGTGTTTCAAATGCCACAGACTTGGTCACTTTCGGACCAACTGCATGGTGTACCAATGTCCTAGCTGCCTTCAGTTCGCACCTGGACATCCACAGAACCACTGCCCCCTGCGACGACCTCCCGCGCCTATCCCATCCTCTTCGTCCTCCTCGCAGGGCTCGCGATCCCCTACCGTCCACAGGAACAGGTGTACGCACCCTACTCCTGCAATCCCAATTCCTCCCCCTCACTGACGAACCAACCGATACTCTCATCACCGAGCTTCCCCCGTCGAAACCCATGACTACGGTAACGACGACTGTGATGATGTCTTTGATGACGCAGCTTACACTAATATGACCGGATCCCCCGGAGCAGGGTATATCGACCTTTAGGGAGTAAGGGTCGTCAGGAACTCCCACCTTAACAGGGGGGTAATGTTACGATATGAGACTTGGTCTCCTATCCTCTTTTCTTTTTCTTTTTTACTTAGCTAAGTCTCATTCGGTCCTCACTGCCTTCGGACCTCAGGTACGCCGTTGCTACCCTGTGTACCGCCTTCCCAGTTCCTTCCGCTTCTTCATCCTTCTACGACATTCCATGGAACCCTTGTATTATTAGATATGACTTGTTGTGACTCAGCCTTATCTCACTGACTCACTCCTTATCTTTGACGCTGACGCGTCCCCTTACGTAACCCCTCTGGTAGCTGTATTTAAACCTCACATTCTCACTTGTATTTCCTTAAGCTTAGTCTTCTCGAATACTACAAGTTACTTGGCCTCCTCGCTCCCCTCGTCGTCATCCGCAGTGACACACTAAGAGCTTAAGGGCACTCCCCGAAAGTCTCTTTCCTTGACCTTCATCCGGAATCTAGGAAATCCCCTTAGACTCCTACCTTGACTCTGCGGGTCTTCCCAACGAGTAACCTTTGCCTCCGGCTGTAGGCATTGGACCTATGCTCGTCTACATACTAGGCACTAGACCAGTACTCATGTTACTTCGAAGGCCTCCCTCATTGTACTTCCCTAAGTCCACCTCGTTCATCCTATGACGAGACAGTTAACTCACTCGAGATCTCGTCAGTTCTAGTCCGACGTAACAGATGGAGGTTTTGATGATTTCATATATTGATGCATCCAGGCGAAGAGTTCTGTTATTTCTGGAAGCTACAAGTACATGATGGGTAGGTAGAAAAGGAGACATTGGAGCAGCTTCTCTTTTCAAAAATCCTTTGCTTTTTGGATATTGGCAAATGAGATGGAATTTACTTTTTTGGCAGAGATGACTGGAGATTCTTCATCATAACACATCTTAAGGACTGAAAGGATTTCTTTCTTGTCCTTTCCAGAGGTTTGGAGGGAATTTACATATTACTAGAGCGAAAAAAGTGGGGGGATTGGTTCTACAATGGCTGGGGCCACAACAGTGGCTCTAATATTTTGGGGGTGAGGGGGTGGAGTGTGGTTGGCAAGGGTGCATCTGCAATTTTAGGCATTGTGTGCAACTAACCTGCAATGGAAGCATTGTCCTTCTTTGATGCACTTGGGTCGTTCCATCAGGGAGAGTTTGGTGAGTGCGATGGTGTTGATGTCCATAACATTGGAGTCTCGAGAGGCTCTAAAAGGGGCGAGAGTTGGAGGGGAACTTCCAGTACAAAGGGCCTGGATTCTCATCTTCTGGGCATGAAAGGCCTTTACCTTGGTGATCCAGTCTTCGATGGTAGTGGGGACTGTTTCCATTGAGAGGATCATGGTGGTTATCTGTTGGTCAAGCCCAAGAGCGAAATGATCGATGAGGGTAGTCTTGTCGGAGATATCAGATTTTCCAGCAAGGTTCTGGAAGTCTGTGATATATTGTTGGAAACCATTGCCAATCCAGATATTCTTCTGATGGAGGTTGGCAAGTTCAAGGTAAGCAGTAGCTTTGATGTCATAGGGAAAGAAGGTGGTCTCGAAGTTAGTGACAAAGTCTGAGAACATCTTGCTGTCAACAATAGTGGCATTGGCCATCTTGTCATACCATGCTTCAGTAAAGGAGGCTCTCCTTCCTTCAGGTATCTTGTTCAAAGTAGTCATGATCTTGAAGTTGTCATCAGGATATAAATCTTTATTGAGGACGAAGTAAGCTTTCATGGCTTTAATCCATCTTGAAGCATTAGAGGGTTTTCCTGAGAAGTCAGTGGGGAGGGCCACTTTAAGCTCAGTCTTGTGGATGGACATTGGTGAGGATGGGGTAATTGGTGAAAGAAGGATGGAACTAGGTGGTGTAGGCTGATGAGGAGGGGGGCTGGACTGACGAGGGGGTGAACTAGGTTGATGAAGGGGTGGGCTGCTTGATGGTTGTTAGACTTGGATTCTGGACTGGGGTGCAAAGGAGGGATCAAGGAGGGGGGTCCTGCTGCATCTGGTGATTCATCTAGAGGGTAATCAGTACTGAGAGAGATCTGGGAGTTCTGAGTTGCTATCTTCAGGGGCTTTGTATGACATAATGAGAGGGTGGTATGTCCTTCACCTAAGGAGGTGGGACCAGAGATATTCTTAGTCTTTTGTTACATGAAGTATATAATCAAGGTCTCAAGGAAGAATCTCTTGTCAGAGGCAATACTCACAAAGAGACCAATGTCTTTGACAAACATCTATGGGGAGCCTAAGGACTAAGGCTAGGACTAAGGGCTTTGGGCTTCAAGAAGACTTGAAGTGAACTCGGATGACACTTGATAATATGCTGAGATTGCATAGACCAAGAATGTAGAACTACAAGTACAGTGGAGGTATTTATACAGCTAGTGATAATGCATGGACCAAGGAGTGAGACTGAAGGTGATGGAGGAAAGACAACACAACCAAATATAATAGAGTTTGGTTAGGAGGTAAAGTATCTGGTAGTAAAGGAGATATTGAATGGAAAATTAGAGACAAGGAGATGAGTAAGGAATAGAGATGAATGTCCAACTATGAACAGATAGGCAGCTCATAGATGCAGAGTAGGAACATGATGGAAGGAGAAGAAAGAGTTGTATGAACATGGGAGAAAGATATGAGGCAAGAGAGAGAAAAATGTAACATCTGTCCCCTCCGATGACCTCCTGCACCCCCACATTTCTCCTCCTCCTTTAGTTCCTCCCATAGATTCCATTCACTGGTCCATCATCAAAACTGCCAATTCCAACCTACTCTGCCTTGCCTGGTTTCACCTCCACACCACTATCATAACTGCTACCTCTGCCATGGACACTCTCCAATTGAGACCCATGACTACAGACATGATGACATTGATGATGTCCTTGATGACCAGGCTTACACTAACATCACCAGATCCCCTAAAGCAGGATACATTGACCTTTAGGAGTTAGGGTTGTTAGGGACTCCCTGCCTAGTATGGGGGTAATGTTACAATTGTAGACCTGCATGTCTTTTTCTTTTTCTTTCTCTTGACTTAGCTATGTCTCCTTTCATCCTTGCTTCTCTCAGACTACAGGTATGTTGTTACTACCTTGTGTACTGCTTCCCCAGTTCCTTTTATCCTTCGCCAATGATCGGCATTCTTTGGAACTGCTATATTATTAGCTATGACTCATTGTGACTCAGACTCTTATCAGCTGACTCACTCCTTATCTTTGATGCTGACATGTCTCCTTATGTATTCCTCTTGGCAGTACTGTTTAAACCCATCATTTACCACATGTATTTCTTAAGCTTAGTTTTTTCAAATCTTACAAGTTGCTTCACCTCCTCCTTGCTCCTCTCATTGTCTGTAATCGACACACTAAGGCTAAGGATCATCCCTTGAGTCTTTCCTTGATATCTCACCTCAGAGTCAAGAAATCCCCTTGGACTCTCCCTCAACTCCATGGATATTCCACAATGAGTAACCTTAGTCTCTGGGCATAGGAAACCCCTTTGCCTCATCATACCCAAAGTCCTCTGTCAGTGTACTCCCCTGAGTCTCCCTTCATTGAGGCAACTACTCACCTTGAGACCCCATTTGTTATGCATAGTGTATGGACTGGGACGAGGTCACAAGGGAGGAATAGCTATCAGGCAATACTCATGAAGAGACCAATGTCTGATAGTTAGTCTGTTATGAAGGCAAAGAGTTGTCTTAGGGTTGCTAAGACAAGCTCAGGATATTTGATGATTTTAGAGTCGCTAAGATGTCTCAAAGACTGGGATGATAATTGATGATATGCTAATATTGTGCAGATCAGGAATTGAGACTTTTACATGATTCTGACGACAGGTATTTATGGATGGGAACTCCCCACACAGACCATGGAAAACTAAGGAAGCTGATGGAAGGAAAGGGAACAACTAAGCATGGAAGAACTTAGTTAGGAGATTAGTCCATAAAGAGAGATACCAAGTGATTGGTATTCAAAGGGAGATGAGACAGAAACAGTGTGGAAGGACCTCCAACAAAGAGGTAAGCTGTATGAACCCAAGGGATGCAGCATCTATAGTAAGAAACTATGGATAAAAAATGTACAAGAAGGAGTATGTGATAATATAGGAGAAAAAGTGTAACATTACCCCCTTTGTATAATCAAGCCCCAGGCTCAATCAACAACCTGTCCCTATGGAATGGATCCTCCAGTGGGGGAGCCTGGTTCAAAGATAGAGCTCTGCTGGGAGGGGGATATAACCTTGAATGGACAGTTACTGATGATGTGCCCAGGTTCATGGGAAATTCCACAGTTCTGATGGGGACAGAATTGATCCATATGCCCCCAGTTGTTGCAGTAACCACATTGGAAAAGTGAACATTGAGTTATGAGATGACTAAGGGCATAAAGGTGGCAGTGGCCACAGAAGTGCTGAGGGCAGTCCTGAAGATAGTGATCTCATAGGCCACATTGAAAGCAGACAGTGGATGGAGTGGCTGGGGCAAGGCATAAAGCATCAGGCTGCAGGATGACTCGAACTGGGGAGGAGAGAACCAAGTTCCCATTGGAAAGGCAAATCTCATGTGAGATCATGCAGACTGGAAATGTAGAGGGAACTGGGGGTTCCTCTTTGATCTCTGACTCCTCAGTGACAGACTCTTCAGAGGAGGCTATGATGGTGGGGGTGTCAGGTGGAGGAGGGGACATGAGTCATTCTAGAAGGGGGCAGGTGCAAGAAGGGGGAATGGGAAGGGGAAGTGGGCAAGGCTGTGAAAGAAGAAAATTTTCTACAGTTTGTACATACTGGTCTCTTTGGGGTGCAGGGAGGGAGGACAGGATGCAATGGATGGTAGGGTAGATCAATGTGTGAGGGATTTCCTCAGCATAGGTGTTGAAGCCATGGAGGGATAAGGTGGTCAATGAGTGGCAGCAGGCTTTGGTCAGTGTGAAGCAGAGGATAGGGTCTGGGGGGTTTAGTGATTTGGCGAGACATAGGGCAGATGCGACTATGTGGTAGGTGTGGATGAGGAAATGAGTCACCTCATCCTCAGGGAAGATAGAGTGGGCTTCTATGGTGAGAGTGAGGGTGGGGGTCTCAAGAATGGCAGGGTATAGCAAGAGTCACCCTTGTTCTGGCAGATACATGGGGAAGGCTTGCTGTGACCACAAGAGTGATTGCAAGGATGAGGAGGAGGACAAGGAGAGGGAGGTGTTCAGAGACATAAGCCAGGACATCATTAATGAAGAAGAGCAGATGGAGGGGCATATACTGGTTCACAAGATGATACTCATGAAGAGACCAACATCTTGGGAGTTCCAGATCATCTAGAGGGAATGAAGATGTTTATAGACAGAGAGAAGTTTGGCAGTGTGTCATAAATTCATCTTAAGTTCCCAAGTATCTTCTGATTGTGGGTAGCCCTTCCATGGGGTTAGGAACCAGAGTTGGGTATGTGGTCCCTTGTAACTGCAGATTGCTTTGACTTCGTATTCTTCTTCCTGGCTGATAACATCAGGTAGTGGGCATAAAAAGGGGGTGCCATATGGTTCTGAGGTGCAATAGGGAGATAAGAGAGTGGTGTGGAAAATGTCATGCATGCACCATGTGGGGGGTAGACATAAGTAATAGGACACCAGTGATAGGACTTGGATGATTTCAAATGGTCTGTATCTTTTGGGAGCAATCTTTCTGGAGTGGAGCCGAAGATGGAGATTAGTGGCTTCCAGCCATATCTTATCTCCAGTTTTCCAGGGAGTGAATTTGTGAAGGGAGTGATTGGTCATGAGTTTGCAGGTGGATTCATGTGTGGCAAGGGCTTCCTTTCTATTTTCATTGAGAGTGCTGAGACAATCTTCCAAGGCAGAGATAAAGGTTTTTCCAAGGGGGGGGGAAAGTTCTGGGTTCATAGCTGTAGAGGAGAGAGAAGGGGGATTTTTTGGTGAATGAATGGGGGGTGGAGTTGTGGTGGAATTCTGCAGAGGGGAGTGCCAATGACCAGGAGTGGGGGAGGTTGGCACAGAATATGCATAGATACACTTCTAGTTCCTGGTTGGTTTCGGTTTGTCCATCAGTCTGAGGGTGGTAGGTGGAGGTGAGTCAAATATCATATTTCAGCAGGCAGGCAAGCTCAAGGGTGAAGGTGGAGGCAAATTGTGGTCCTTGATCTGAGATAATGGAGTCATAGAAACTGAATCTTTTGAAGACATTGTTGAAAAAAAGAAGAGTGGTGTTCGCTACATTAATGGTTTTATGGCAGGAGGCAAGAATCACCCCCTTACTAAGGCCATGGTCAACCATGACCATGATAGAATCAAAGCCAGCAGAGGTGGGGAGGTCAGTGATGAGGTTGATGGACAACTGTTGAAAGAGGAGGGAAGTGAGGGAGGGAATGGGCATGAGTGGGGGAAGGGAAGGATGAGTGTTGACTTTGTTTTGTTGGCAAACTGGGCAGCCGGCAATAAAATGTTTTATAAAGGTGGTGAGGCCAGGCCACCAGAAGTCCCTTTTGAGGATAGCTTTGGTGGAAAAGACCCCCATGTGGCTGGAGAGAGGGGAGGAGTGGATGGTGTGGAGAAGGAAGCTACAGGTGGAAGGGGAGACATACATGCAGTTGCAGAAGAAGAGATGGCTGTTCTCAAAGGTCCAATTGCAGGCCAGGAAGTGGGGGAAAAGAGGGGAGTTGGAGGAAATGGTAGAGAGGGCACGAGTGACTAGGGGGTCAGAGAAAGTAGAGAATTTGGTGAGGTTGGTGAGAGTGAGATCAAGGGCATTGATGACATGAGGGTTGGGGAGGATGGAGGCATTGGCATTGTCGATGGAGTCATGGCAAGAGAGTGTGTCAGTGGGGGCCATATGGGAGCCGGAGGTAACCTGCCAGACAAGATCATAGTCTTGAAGAGAAAGAGCCCAGCAGGCTTGACAGCAGGAGAGTTTCTGAGGATCACATAGGTATGATAGATTTTTGTGGTTGGTGATGATGGTGATGGGATGGGTGGCACATTGGAGATGATGGTGCCATTCAGTGAGGGCAAGAATGATGGCCAGGAGCTCACAGTCATAAACATCATAGTTACGTTCAGCAGGAGTGAAGGTTTTGAAGAAGTAGGCAATAGGCTGGAGGTCACTGTTGATGTCTTTTTGCATGAGGATGGTGCCAGCAGTGATAAGGAAGTCATCAGTCATAAGGAAGAACAGCTTAGTAAGGTTGGGAAGGGTAAGAACAGGGGCAGAACATAGGGCAGAGATGAGGGATTGAAACTCTTGTTGTTGGGAGGGGGTCCATTTCCAGGATTTTGTTGTCTTGGTGAAGAGAACTAGGGGGGTGACTATATTGGAGAAGTTGGGGATGAACTTCCAGTAAAAGTTGGTGAACCTGATAAAGAAATGGATACTAGTAATGGTGGTGGGGGCTTTCCATTTGTGAAGGGCAGAGAGGTTTCTGGGTTCCATTTGTAGTTTGCCATTACCAATAATGAGGCCAAGATACTCTATCACAGGAGTATCAAAGAAGCATTTAGCCAACTTAAGTGACAGGCAGTGTTCCTGTAGTTGGAGGAGAACTCAACAAGTGTGATCATGATGGAGGGAGAGAGTGCCCTTCGTACAGATGCCTAGATGGTCCATGTAGACCTTGAGCCATGATTCAGCAATCATATCAGCAAATATGTGGTCCATAAATGCTTGGAAAGTGGAGGGTGTGTTAGAGAAACTGAAAAACATGACTGTTGATTTGAAAAGTCTGAGGGGGGTAATGAATGTGGCTTTCCACTGATCGGACTCTCAGATGCAGATGTTGTTATACCCCCAGTGAATGTCCATCTTGGTGAAGTAGTTGGAGTCTTTCATTTCATTGATGATGTCTGAGATAGGGAGCAAGGGGTAGGTGTTCTGGATGGTGTGGGAGTTTAGGTAGTGATAATCTTGACATGGACATAGTGAGCCATCTTTTTTTGGGATAAAGAAAAACAGAGATGCTTGAGGGGATTTGGATGAGATAATTTGACCAGTTTGGAGGTGTTCTTCAATGAATTCTTTGAGTGTGTCACATTCCTTGGGGTTGAGAGAATAAATCTTGGCTATTTTAGGGACAAAGGAGTCCTTGAGATCGATGGTGTGATCAAAGAAGCAGTGTTGGGATAAGATGTTGTGAATGGTTTCAGCAAAGACGTCAGCAAAGTCTGAGCAGAACTCAGGAATGGAGGTCTCCTTCTTAGGTGATTGCTGGGCTATCTTGGTGGAGATGGTGAGTTTATAGATCTCTTTCTCCTTGATCTCTTTCTGGGGAGGGTGCTCACAAGGAGTTCTCTTGACCCTCTTGGGAGATGAGGGGATAGAGATGGTCCAGGTTCTCTAGTCTATATCTGGATTCCATTTAGATAGCCAAGGTATTCTGAGGATGATCTGAGGGCTTTTTGTTGAAGAACAAAGAATCTTTCCATTGTTGAGAAGATTTCATGGGAGACAAGGGCAGTGGTGGTCCAAGAGATGGTTCCTGAGGCATTCTTGGTATCATCTACATTGAAGGCAGTGATAGGGGAACATAGTCATGTCAGTCAGAAGTTTCCTCGTTGAAGGAGGCAGGGATCAATGAAATTTCCAGTGGCTCCCAAGTCAATAAAAGCAGTGGTTTTGATATTTTGTACTCATACTTCAAGATGCAAGGTTCTATTTTCTTTGGAAGCTACAAGTACATGGGTAGTGATAGCGGAAGACGACATTAAAGCAACTTCCCTTCCTAAAAATCCTTTGCCTTTTGAATGTTGGCAAACTGGATAGCATTTACTTCCTCTCCTCCTCTGTCTTCGTCATAGCACATTTTGAGGACAGAGAGGATTTCATTCTTGTCTTTCCCTGAGGTGCAAAGAGAATTTACATATTGTTGAAGGAGAGATGGCTGGGTGGGGGTTGGGAGTGGCATGGGTGGGGAGAGGGTGATGGCAGCAGTGGTAGTGGCTCTAACGTTCTGGGGGCAGCTGGGAGTTTTTCTACAATTGTGGGCATCATGCCTGATGGTTTGACAGTGGAAGCACTGACCTTCCTTGATGCATTTAGCTCATTTGGTGGGGGTGAGTTTTGTCAATGTGATGGATGCATTGATGTCCATGGCATTGGAGTCCCTTGGAGTGCGATTATTGAAGAAGAAGGAGGAGGGGGTGGTTCCAGTGCAGAGCACTTGGATCCTCATCTTTTGAGCATGGAAGGTCTTGGCCTTGGTCACCCAATTTGCAATGGTGGTGGGGATGGTTCCCATAGACAGGATCATGGTAGTGAGCTGTTGATTGAGGCCTAGGGTGAAGTGATCAATGAGAGTGGTTTCATTGGTGATGTTCTGCTGGAAGCTGTCACTAGAGTGAGAGATTTTCTAGTGTAGTTTGGCAAGTTCAAGATGGGTGGTAGCTTTTACATCATAGGGGAAGAAGATGGTTTCAAAATCTTTGATGAAGTCTTTGAAAGACTTTCCAGTGATAATAGTAGGATCAGCCATCTTGTCATACCAAGCTTTGGCGAAAGAAGCCCCTTGGCTGGTAGACATCTTGTTAAGAGTAGTCATGATCTTCTTGGGATCCCCAGGGTAGAGGTTCTGGTTGATTTGGAAGTAGGCATTCATGGCCTTCATCCATCAGGAGGCATCAGCAGGGAGGGTAACTTTGAGTTCTGAGGGCATGATGGGTGAATGTGAGCGGGAGATATTGATTGGGCTTGGGAGCGATGGAGGGGGTGGGCTAGGTTGATGAGGAGATGAGCTAGGCTGATGAGGGGGTGGGCTAGGTTGAGAGGTGTTGCTTGGTTGTCAGGCTTTGGGCTGGGGTACGAAGAATGGGTTAAGGAGTGGGGTTCTGCTGGACCTGGCAATTCATCTGGAGGGTAGATAGTATTGGAAGAGGTCTGGGAGTTCAGAGTCACTGTCCCCAGGGGCTTTGTGCAATATGATGAGAGGATAGTGGGTCCTTTACCTAGAGAGGTGGAACCAAGGAGATTCTTGATCTTTTGTTATGTGTAGTGTACGGGCTGGGACAAGGTCACAAGGGAGGATAGCTATCAGGTGATACTCATGAAGAGACCGACATCTGATAGTTAGTCCATTATGAAGGCAAAGGGTTGTCTTAGGGTTGCTAAGACAAGCTCAGGATGTTTGACAATTTTAGAGTCACTAAGATGTCTCAAAGACTGGGATGATAATTGATGATATGCTAATATTGTGCAAATCAAGAATGGAGACTTTTACATGATTCTGATGACAGGTATTTATGGTTGGGAACTCCCCACACAGACCATGGAAAACTAAGGAAGCTGATGGAAGGAAAGGGAATGACTAAGCATGGAAGAACTTAGTTAGGAGATTAGTCCATAGAGATAGATACTGAGTGATTGGTATTCAAAGGGAGACAAGATAGAAACAGCATGGAAGGTCCTCCAACAAAGAGGTAAGCTGTACAAACCTGAGGAATGCAGCATCTGTAGTAAGAAACTATGGATGAAAAATGTACAAGAAGGAGTATGCAATGATATAGGAGAAAAAGTGTAACAAATATGAAGTGGAAGTGATCATTGCACACAAGGGTTCAGGCAATCATCAAAGGAACCTAATCACATGGAAAGGTTACCCATCTTCAGAAAACACCTAGGAGTCCAAACACAGCCTCTGATACTCCACCTGCATCCTTAACATCTATAAATGGCTTCATTCCCTGCAGGTTGATAGTCATATGTAAGAAGTTGATCTCTTTGTGAGTATTGTCTTACATGGTTCTACAACCTATATCCCTTCACTTCTTCATATTTCTTGACAATGTCCTTTTTATCTTTCTTAATTGCCTTCTCACCCTCATCAACCACATTGATCTTGGGATCACCATTATGCTTGCAACATGTATACCCTTCTTATTTGCCCACACATGGGGTTCTCTTGCTTTACACCACAGTAGTGGAAACTCCCATCCTTGCCCTTGCAATTGAACAACATCCCCTTTTCCCTGAGGATGAAACCACCCATGCACTCATTCAATCTTACCACACTGCCTCTAGCATTCTCAGGCTAGCTGAGTCCCTCATTCCTCCAGATCCAGCTCTCCACTTTTCCATCACTGAGTTGTGTTGTCATTCTCTCCTTGCATTCTCTCACCATGGTTTTCACACTTATATCAAAGATATTTCTACTAGACTTATCTACCCCTTTTTCTATCGGATTTATTACTCTCTCACCTTGCCTGAACATGACTTTTACATACAATCTGTAGAACAGTTCTTACTCTCTCATCCTTCAGAACCCATTCATCCCATTTCCCCTCCTTAGTCTAGCATCCTTGCCAATTGCCTCTTCTCCCCTACCCCTCCAGACACTTCCACTATCATTGCCTCTTCTAACCTCTCTGATGTTGAATTGGATGACTCTACTGAGTCTACTATCCCCATCCCCAGAATCTCTGTCAAATGGATTTACATCCCTAATGGCAATTGGATCATGTCCTCATCCTCTTGTGTTCTTTCCTGAGCCAATACTCTCTGACTCACACCTGCCTCGACCACCACTCAGTGCTTTCAGTGCCATGCTATGAGTTACCATCAACAGGACTGCCTCCAATACACCTGCCCCCACTGTCATGAATCTGCTCCCAGTCATATCCAAACTCAATGTCTTCCTTTTCAATGCAACTACTGTGGTAATTGGGAACACACCAGATACCACTGCCTCCATCACAACTGTGTATTGTGTTGTCAGCCTGGGCACATCCTCAGTAACTGTCCTTTTGACATTGCATCCCCCTCCCAGCAGAATGCAATCTTTGGCTCTCACCTGGCCTCTTCAGGGTAGCTTGTCTCTGTGGAAAGAATTGATTGTTGAGTCTGGGGCTCAATTATATGAAGGGGATAATGTTACAATTTTACTTCCTCATCATTGTATTGTACTTCTTCTTGTCTTCACTGCCTTCTTCTCTTACAGAAAGACTCAATCTCTTCATTTAAGAAATGTCTATTTGTTTATCAGAGGCCCTCCCTCTCTTTTTCGTCATTATTTTCCTATCTCTAATTCCAAATATCTCATATTTGTTACAATTTTTCTCCCTGTTCACTCTATCATGTTGTTAGTTTGCTTCTCTGTCCTCATCTCTTACAGAGGAACATGTGTTCTCTGTCTAAGAAGTGCCTATCTGTTTATCAGAGGCCCTTCCTATCTTTTCCTTTATTGCTTCCCTATCTCTGACTCCAAGTATCTTATATCTCTGACCTAGAACTCTCACACTCCTAACTAGGTTCTCTTGTATCTAGTCATCCCCTATTCTTCTATAATGTTCCATATACTTCCATGGTCCCTGCAGGTGGGGCTTCCCTTATAAATAGTTGTCTTCTTACTCATTTACACATTTCTCATTCTTGATTTGCACAATACTAGTGTACTATCAAGCATCATCCCTAGTGGAATCTTAGTGACTCTAAGATCCCTTAGTCACCTCAAGTCTTTCCATTGCCTTAGCTTGTCTGTGTTAGACATTGGTCTTGTTGACAACCTCAAACCACTGGAGGTAAGGTGACACACTACTAGATACTGACTGGTGAGTAAGCAATGGTGGGAAAAACCAACAAGAACTTGA
>JBBPLO010000604.1:0-17100 GCA_038089835.1 Retiboletus flavoniger | reverse complement strand
AAAGACGCGTAGGTCACGAGGTATGAGCGGTCACGTGAGGGTCACGTGGAGAGTCCTAGAGCAGAGGGGGTGGAGTTGGCTCGGCGAGCCTGTCGTGCAGAGTGTTCTCTCAGATACCTGTCAAGGTCCTGGAAGAATTCTAGCACTCCGAGTTGATAGGCTAGGAGGAGCATGATGGTGCGCGCGTTGCGGTAGATGGTTTGGAGGATGGTGTGGAGACAGGCGCGCTGTGCATCTGTGGGGTTAGGGGGAATGAGGCCGAGCCTGGCGATCTGCAAGTATACTTTGGAGACAAGCTCCAGTGGGGAAGCATCCTCGACGAAGGACTGCAGGGGAATGACGAGGTGAGAGTCGGTCAAGGCTGATGTGAGCTCCTGGAGGTCGTCGCGGGAGGGGTAGTCTTTGCGCAGGTGATGCGTGTTGATGGGGACGTCGACGCTGAGGATAGGCATCGGTAGGAGGGTTGCGAGCAAGACAGGAGGGAGTTCGGGGGAGCAGTCACCCCAACATGGGGGACCAGCAGTAGGGGATCTCCAACCTGGGGAGGGAGCATGGGAGGACGACGTCAACGGGTCATACACGGTGGACACATGAGAATCTAAGGTAGGGAAGTCTATAGGTAGGTCGTCGGCGAGGACGACGTTGTCTCTGTCAGCTAATGGAGAGGATAGAGGAGGAGAGGAACGGAGAGACAATATGGTGGTTATGGAGGACATGTTTTTTTTTTTTTTTTTTTTGAACAGTTTTTGTTTCTTTGGTATACTACGAGGGGAGGGAAAAAGAGGGGAAACTAAAGGGAAAAGGTGTGGGGGTGTGCCTTTTTATAGGCAAGGAGGATGGTCCGTGCGCGTCGAAGATCCTTTTCGGGGAGCCAGGAGTCATCATCAGTGGAATATCCCTTCCACTGGACTAGATAGTGGCGCTTATCCAAAGCACCTCAGTGTCTGATGATCTTCTCGATTTCGTATTCCTTCTGTCCGCTGATGAGCTCCGGCAGATTCTTTTTGAAATGGGGGCTGTAAACAGCGTTTTGGCGATATGGAGATAAGAGTGAAGCATGGAACGTGGGATGGAGCTTCCATGTTTTTGGGAGGGCTAGACGATAAGATACGGGGGAGAGGACGTCAGTGATAACAAAGGGTCCTTCTCTTTTGGGAGAGAATTTGGGGTTGGCTAGTTCCCTGCGGAGGTTTTGGGCCTCAAGCCATACCTTATCTCCTTTACTGAATGGGGTGAAGGGTCGCTTGTTTCGGCTGGCCATCATTTGGCGGGCCAGTTCGTGGGAGGCAAGGGCTTCATTTCGGGCAGAGGAGAGTTCTTGTAGCCAAGTTTCGATGGCGGGGACATTGGTGGATGGAACTAAGGTGGGTAGAGGGTTAGGTTCATATCCCATGAGGAGGAAGAAGGGGAATTTGCTCGTGACCGAGTGGGGTTGGTGGTTGTGGGTGAACTTGGCCAGGGATATCTTGCTAGCCCATGACATGGGGTCGTCTCCGCAGAAGATGCGGAGGTAAGTTTCTACTTCCTGGTTAACTCTTTCAGTCTCTCCGTTGGTCTGGGGGTGGAAGGTGGTGGAGAGGGCAAGTTTGTAGTTGAGGATTCGTCCAAGCTCCTTGGAGAATGCTGAGGCAAACTGGGGGCCTCGGTCAGAGATGATTTTGTCTGGTAGGCCGTACCGGGAATAGACTTTGTGGGCGAACAGGGTGGTGATGCCGTCCGCAGTTACCATTTTCTTCGTGGGGCAAAGAATTACCCCCTTCATAAGGCTGTGGTCGACCATGACCAGCAGGCTATCAAAACCGTCAGAGACGGGTAGATCCGTGATTAGATTGCAGGAGATCTGTTGGAAGGGGCGTGTGCAGGAGGAGCGGATCGGGACGAGCGGGGGTGTGGTAGAGTGAGTGTTGGTTTTATTCTGCTGACACACGGCACAGCTGGAGACGTAATTGCGGACGTGGGCAGCGAGACCCGGCCACCAGCATTCAGCGGCGACAAGTTGGCAGGTTTTCAGGTAGCCGGGGTGGCCGGCGGTGGGGTGGTCATGGTATTTGGCTAGGACCGCTCAACAGGAGTTGGGAGGAACATAGAGGTGGCCGTGGAAGGTAAGGGTGCTGTTAATGGACTGCCAGGGGGAGAGACGGGCGCAGAAGGACGTTGGTAGGGATGCGGAGAGGGATTGAACAGCTTGGAGGGCCGTAGGGTCAATGGTGCACTCCTCGGAGATCTGCTTGGCGAGGAGGGTGTCGATCGAGGCGATGAAGGCCGTCTCGGGGAGTACGGTGACGGTGGTGTTGTCGGCATCCTTTGAGTCATGGTCAGGACATTGGGATAGGGCGTCAGGGCCAGTGAGCTGGATTGCGGGGGTATAGGAGAACTCAAGATCGTAATCTGCGAGATCGAGGAGCCAACGTGCCTGACGGCGGTTGAGGTCTTGGGGTTTGCGGAAGTAGGTGAGGTTTCGGTGGTCGGTGAAGACCTTCATGGGGAATGGTGCGCCTCGGAGGTAGTGGCGCCAGGCGGAGAGGGCTCTCATGACGGCGAGGAGTTCCCAGTCATGAACGTCGTAGTTCCATTCAGCAGGGTTGAACGACTGTGAGATGTAAGAGCAGGGTTTCCACTCTCTGTTGGGGTCGAGCTGTTGGAGAATGGCACTGGAGGTGAATTTGGAGGTGTCGGTGGCGATGGCGAATTGCGCACCGGTGTCGGGGAGTTGGAGGACGGGTCGAGAGAGGAACGCGTCTTTGAGGGTGTCAAAAGCTAGTTGACACGAGGGAGACCATTCCCACGGTTGGTTCTTTTTGGTGAGGTCAATCAACGGTCGAGCCGTAGTGGAGTAACCTTCAATGAATCGCCTGTAGAAGTTAGCAAACCCAAGGAAGAAGCGAACTTGTTTCAGGGTTGTGGGGATGGGCCACTTGGCGATGCCTTCGAGTTTGACAGGGTCCATGGCGATATGCCCTGGTTTGACGACGAGGCTGAGGTATTCTACCTCTTCGGCTGCGAACTTGCATTTATCGAGTTTGAGATGGAGGTCGAGCTCCATCATGTGTTGGAGGACATGTCGTGTCCTGTTGGTGTGAGTCTCATCGTAGGGGGAGAAAATGAGAAGGTCATCCATGTAGATGACGAGCCATCCTTCGGCGATTAGATCTCCGAAGGAGTCGTTCATGAATCGTTGGAAGGTGGCCGGAGAGTTGGTGAGCCTGAAGTACATGATGTTGGGCTCAAAGAGACCGCGGTGGGTTATGAAGGCGGCTTTCCATTGGTCTTCAGGGGAGATTTGGATGTTGTTATATCCCCATCGGACGTCGAACTTGGTGAACTTCTTCGCGTCTTTGAGTTTGTCGATGAGTTCGGAGATGAGGGGGAGGGGGTAGGCGTTGCGGACGGTAGCTTCGTTGAGCTTCCGGTAGTCTTGGCAGGGGTGTAGCCCTCCGTCCTTCTTATGGACGAAGAAGAAGGGGGACGTTTGGGGGAATTTAGATGGGGAGATTTTTCCGGCGGCGAGGTTTTCATCGAGGAACTTGTCGGCTGCGGTCCTCTCCTTGGGGGAGAGTGGGTAGATCTTCCCTATGGAGGGGGAGAACTCGGGTTTCAAGGTGATCTTGTGGTCATAGGGTCGTGACGGGAGTAGGTGGTCGGTGGTCTCTTGGGAGAAGACCGATTTGAATTGTTTGTATTCTGGAGGTAACGTTACCTTCGGGGCGGTGAGGGCTTCTTCCTTGGCGAGTTCGGTAGCCTTGGTGATCTTGGCTATCTGCGAGGCGTGGAGGAATCTGGATCCACATCGGATGATCCAAAAGACAGATCGGTTTCGGATGGCGACGTTTAGGTATCTCTCCTCCACTTCTCAGTCGAGGTAGTTGTGGAGGTGGTCGTGGGAGATGGTATTGACTGGGATAGAGTCGGGCTCGTGAGTAGGGAAGGTGTAGACCTTGTTGTGGCATTCAAGGTCTTTCTTGTGTTCACGGTGAAGGAGGGCAGATTGGTTGATGGACTTGTCCAGGGTTAAGGTCCTGGTAGTCCAGTCGATCTTTGGGTTGGCAGTGTGGAGCCAGGGGAGTCCGAGTATGAGGTTATCTTGGCCAAGGTGCATTACGTGGAAGAGGACCTTTTGGGCTAGTCCTTTGATGTTGAGGAACAGAGAGCATGTGTGCATAATCTTCCCTTTGTTGTTGATCGTTCCATCCGCATTTTTGGCGAGAATGGGGGTGGTGAGCTTCATCAGGGGGAATTTGTGTTTGGTGACGAAGCCGTAATCGATGCAGGAGATGCTGGCGCCGCTATCAACGAGCGCTCTGGTGTCGACAGTTTTCATTGTATGCGAGGGGCGAATGACTTGGACCGGAAAGATCATAGATTTCGTCACTGCTTTCACAAGTACAGAAGCGATGTAGGAAGGGGCTAACGTTGAGATAGGCTTCCTTTCTAAAAACCCTGGAGGAACACGGCTTTTACCGATTCCTCATCTTCTTCGTCGTCTTCAATTTCTTGAAGCTGGGGGATTTCTTCTTCATCGGTCACCTCCGCCACCTTCTTGGTCAGTGGGCGAGGTGCCCTCGGGGTCTGTGGGGAAAAAGCCGGGCAGTTCCGGGAAGAGTGGCCGCTTTGGCGACATCTGAAGCAAAGGTTGTTTTTGATACACCTCTGTTTTTCTTCGGGGGTCATCTTTGAGATGGTTCTGACGACATCGACGTCCATGGCATTTGGGTCAACTCGGGATTTTGGAGTGAACGTGATGTCTTTTATGCGGGCGGCTCCTGATCTCGAAGCGATTTCGTGGGCATGGTTCCACATGTTGTCGAAGTGCATGGCCTTCGAGTACCAGTTGGTAATGGTGGTAGGGGGGGTTTCCATTGCGTAGATCTTGTACATAATGGATGAGGGTAGGCCTGCTGTGAAGTAGGCGATGAGGATGTTGTCGTCCGTGATTTGGGCGACTGCGACTTTGCTACGGAAAGTAGCGATGTAGTTAAGGAGAGTCGGGGAGAACCCATCCTTTTTCTTCTGCATCTTGGTGGTGGAGAGCCATGCGATGGCGTTTCCAATGGAGTCCTGGTGTTTGAAGGCAGCCAGGAATTCTGTGGTGAAGGCGGTGACAGTGCCTAGGTTGACAGTTCCAGAAGAGAAGCATTTCTGCCGGAAGGTTGCTGCCCAGATGGCAGCGGATCCTTGGGTCATATGTGAAAGCACGAACACAATCTTCTTGGCATCGGTGTCGTAGACGTTGGCGTTGACGAGGAGGTAGAACTGAACAGTGTTGAACCACTGTTCGGATTTATCATAGTTCCCATCGAAGGGTTTGGGGGCTCCAAGGTGGAGTTCCTTAGAAGACATTGTTGCTGGGGGTGAGGGTAAGGGCGCGATGGTGGGGCGTGTGCGAGAGAGAGGGAAGCCGGTGAGGGCTGGCGGCTTAGTAGGTCTGGCAGGGAGAGACACACTTGGTTGCGCGGTAGTGGGAGTGGGAGTCTCAGGGGAAGGAACTCGCGGAATACTAAGTTGTCGGGCAAGTCCTTGGGCGAGGCGAAGGATTTCGTCTTCCTCTTGGATAGAGGTGGGGTTGATCTTGTGGTCGGAGTGTTCAAGGGACGAGGGGGACGAGGGTTCGGGGGAGGACTGGCCTTGGTCGGGTGTACCTTGGGGTAGGAACCAGTGGGAGCTAATGGTGGCGCAGTGCCCAGGGAATCACCCTGTGCAGGCTGATCGTGGGAAAGGGATGCACGGTTGTCCAGGGAATCACCCCGTACAGACTGAAGGCGGGAGCGGGTAAGAGGAGCGACCTGAAAGTCGTCCATAGGAGGCTAGCTTAGTCTTTTGTTATGCTGGGCTATGGAATACCAGCGGGGACTCAAAGTGAGCTCAAGCGAGATCGAAGACGAAGGAGGATACTTGGGTGTTCCAACAGAAGTCTTCAGAAACACGCGTTCAAGGGGATTCCCTTAGAATGGTAACAGCACTCAAACAGCCTGTAGGTTGGTCTTCAAGGGGGTTCCTTAAGACCGGGATGAAAGTTCAAGGTGAAGACCTAGGGAAGACCCATAGTCTCAGTGTGTGGATAACAGACCATGACGAGGGAGTGAGGAGGGGGCTTAGAGCTCGTAGAATTGAGTAGACTAAGCTAAGGAAAGAGTACAGGGCGAAGAGCACAATATAAGTACAGACACCAAGTTATTAGGTAATGGACTTCTAGTAAGTCCGAGATAAGGAGTGAGTCATCTGCCGTAGATAGGGATGAGTCACGATGAGTCAGTTCTAATAATACAACGGTTCCAAGATAAGACGGAATGGGAGGAACCGGGGAAGTGGAACTCGAGGCATGAACGGAGTTCCTAAGTCCGAGATACGAGATAAGGAGGAACGAGGACTTAGCTAAGTAAAAGGAAAACAAAACAAAAGAGCGATCCACCGTGGATCATAACACTTCCTCCTCCTCTTATCTACATTTCCTTCAGACGAATCTATGACTCCCTCTCACAGACGCAGCGCGACCATTACTTACAGTCTGTAGATGATCTCTTACTCCTACACCCTCATCAGGCCATTCTACCCGTACCCCCTCCATCTATGAGCCACCTCGCAGAAAGACTTTCCTCCCCTCCTCCTGCGGACACCCCCACCATCGTCGCTTCTGACGAAGAAGACTCTGACTCCGAGTCTGATGAAGCCCCGGTCCTCTCCCCCATACGTTCGTCTCATATTCCCCCTGTTTCTCGGACTGAAGTCCAGTGGGTCCGGTTACCCAACGGCACTCATGTCCTATCCTCCCCAACTCGAGTCATGCCTCGGGCTGATAGCATTCGACTCATCCCTGCCTTCCCTGGCACCGAGTGCTTTCACTGCCATCTTCGAGGTCACTATCAACAGGACTGCCCTACCTTCCGCTGCCCCCACTGCTCTTCCCTCGCCCCTGGCCACATTATGACTCAATGCAACCAAGTCCAGTGCAACTATTGTCGCAACTGGGGACATTCCGCCGAACTCTGTCCCCATTGCGAATGTGCTCTGTGTGCTCAACCTGGGCATATCCAATCTCTCTGTCTGTTTAACACTGCTTCCCCCTCTCAGATGAATGCCATCTTCAGACTGCTGGCTTTTTGAAGATCCCTTCAGAAGAAGAGGTTTGTTGATCGAGCCTGGAGCTCAATTGTACAACAGGGGTAATGTTACAATTTTCTTTCCTTCTCATCGTATACTACTTGTCATAGTCTTTTTCCATTTCTTTTCTTATCAACACGCTATGTCTTATCGCCCATGACAGGCCTATCTTCTTATCGGAGGGCCCAGATCCAGTTATCTTCAGTCTCTCAACCTTGGACACCTATACTCCTAATTAGGCTCTCTTATGCCTAATTGTCATCCCATATTCCACTACGTTCCATGGTCTGTGCGCTGTACACCATACTATAAATAGTCATCGATACTCTGTATTCCTCATTCTTGGTCTATGCAATCTACGTGTATCATCAAGTGTCATCCCGAGTCCACTACTAGGCCTTCCCCTAGAAGTCTTGTCCCTTCGTTCCCTTGTCTATCCTCAAGTCTCTAAGACGTCGGTCTCTTCATGAGTATCGCCTTAGCCGCTCAAGACAACCATGAGACCTTGTTGGTACACCTCGCGTAACATCGTCCAGACTAAAGGTGTGTAGTGGTTTTGTCACGGTCTATTCTGGACTAATGGCAGTACAGTGGGACAGGTCAGACAACACCAATGAGGAGGAAGAAGATGTGGGCCTGCAGAGGAAGAAGGCCGCTCCTACCGGGTCGGCGATCGCCCAGCTCGAACACCCCTCCAACACCTGTGTGCAGTGTAAGCAGGCAAGGGTTGCCAGTCAATGTGTCAAGGGGACCGGGCTGGCATGCGCTTGGTGCCAGCAGTTGAAGGGAGCATGCAGCTTGGCTGCCAAGCGGCACGTGCCTAGAAGAAAGAACATGATGGTAGTGGTGGTGCCGCCAAGCAAGGGTGAGTAAGTCACAGGTTATCCAAGCACAGTCTGATGGTTTAATAGAAGGGAGACTGGCCAGAGCTGCAGCCAAGGCGGGTTCCAGCAAGCAGGTGGAATTGCCCATCGAGGTCCTTTCTGATGACGAGATCGAGGAAGACAATACCCCGGTCAAGCCAAAGGAGGAGGGGAAAGGGAAGGCAGTGGTAAGGAAAATCGGCAGGAAGACTCTGGTCCAATGGGAGAGGGATCAGATTGCCCGCCGGCTCAACGTGGCCCACTTGCACCTGTGCCAAATCAGGGCGAGCATGAAGGTGCTCCACGTAGAGCAGCAAGAGGTGATGGCAGAGGTGAGCAATCTGGCCGTGGAGTTAGAAGAGTTGGATGTGTAGGGTCACTACCATAGTGTAGTCCGGTTGCCTGTATCCCTAGATAGTCCATTCATGTGTATGAATAGTCTGGTTTTTGAATGAAGTGAAAAGTGAACATAAAGATGAAGCAAGGTAAGTAAGTATAAAAGATGAGAGAGAGAGAGTAGGAATTTTATGTGGGCTGCTGCCCGGCTTGGCTTCTTCGGTCATCTTCTAGCATCTATCCCTACTGGAGTTACCTCAGTCTGTTGGCGGTCTTCGGTATGGGTGGTATATCATTCAGCGGTCTATAGTGTGAAACGAGTGTGGTGTCTTGGAGCACGTTCGAATGATAAGTGGTACATCAGGGGCATACATAGTGTGACACTTGACAGAAAAGGAATCATACTCTTTTGTTTTGTTTTTGTCTTTGTTCTTTGTTTTTCTATGGTTTTACTTTTATCAGCGTATAGTAAGAGGAATGTCTGTTAGGCGTTCTTTAGCGATATCGAGCAGCGAGGTGTAGAGGTCACCGGACTAATCCCAGGGTAAGATGGAGGTTATTGTGTGATTGAGAAAGAAAATGTATGTAGACCAGTGACAGGACTAGTCCTAACTGGTGAAGTCCGGTTCTTCATCATCTGGCTCATCAACGTCTTCTCCTGCCAGCTTGTTCAGGTTGTTGTCATCTAGACCAGTTAGCTCAGTGACAGGTATAGTAGAAGTGAAATGGGGGTAGTAGGGAGTGAGATGGAAGGCAGCATATCGCAGTTTGGAGACTGCCCCATCCAACTTGGCCAGGATATATGACCCGCCGGCAGTCCGGCGAAGGACTACCATTGGACCCAGGTATCTAGGCTTTGTCTTCCGGTTAAGTTCCTTTTCTATGTGGGTGTTATGGACTAGGACCAGACTCCTGGACTGGAAGTTGAAGTCCTTGATTCGGTTCTTGAAAGCAGCCTCAAAATGTTTGATAGACTCAAACTGAGCCTTGAGGACACACTCACGAATAGACTCCAAGTCCTCCTGACGCTTTTGGAGCTGATGAGCTCACCATGCAATCAGGCCAGATGAAGACAGCAGATTGGTATTTGGAGGAGGAACGAGGAATGTAGCCTCGGAGAGGTCAAATGGAAAGAGCAGCTCTATGCCGTGAACCATGAAATATGGAGACAAACCGGTAGACCGGAGTATGGTAACCGGCTCGGCCCAAAAGACTGAGTGAGCGGCAACATGCCAGCATAACTTCCCCCCTTGGGAAGTTTTAACGATGGCCTTCCGGACATCATAATGATGCCGTTTGACCAAACCGTTGGCTTGGAAGTTGTAGGGGGAGATGCGAATGTGTCTAATGCTGTATCAGTCGGCAAGGAAGTCTAGGGCCTGTATGAAGGCGGGACCATTGTCAGTAACAATTTCGGATAGGGGACCCCACTGGCAAAGGAGGTCTTCGAATATGAATGATGCTAGAGCAGAGGCATTCTTGGAGTGGAGCATGCACCACTCTGGGTATGAGGTCAGTGCACACCAGGCCTGGACGATGTACCAATAACCGCTGGACTGGGGCATGAGCATCGTGTCGAGGTGAGCCTTATGGAACAGGCCACCTATGACTGGTATGGTCGGGGGAATATGAAAATGGTTGGTTTGTCAAATTTGGCACTTGTGACAAGTGCGAAGGAACCATTTAACATCATCAACCAGCATTGGCCACCAGAAGCGGAGTAGGAGTCGGGTATGGACTGTGAAGACACCTTTGTGCCTGAGGTCATCATGAGCCTCCTTTATAAGTCCATACCGGCGGTGCTCTGATACAACCAGCTGGTGATGACCATGTGGCTCTCAACACCATAGGGAGCTGTGCAGGATAAAGAACTTGGTGGTGGAGTTGACGAACATTTGGAAGTCTGCGTCAGAAAGGTCAGTGGGGCATTTGCAGGTCTCGAGGAACCCGCGAATCAGTCGAATATGTGCTTCCTGAGCAATGGCCTTTGAAGACCGGGGAATGATAGGAGAGTCTGGAGTAGAGTCCAGCTGTGAAATGAAGGAAGAGAAAACTGATGCGTAGGTAGAGGAAATTGGCAGCGCTGGAGGCACTGGTGAAATAATGTAGTCCGAGGAGAGTAAGTGCGAAGGGGCATGGTACAGTGTCCGCGGAACAGTGTGTGCAATGACGGGAACAGTGGTAAAGGGGAATGTGCGATCGTTCAGTAAGGTTATGCAAAAAGAATAGGAATTGTCCAACCAACCCTTGACGTCATCATCCTCAGGTGGGTCCTCTTTGGAATGAGGGCGCCAGGAGAGACCATCGGGGCCGGTGTGCTTTTCAGCTGGAATGTGACGAAGTTCAAAGTGGAATAAAAGAATGCCAGCGATCCACCAGTTGATGGTCGCGTTTGGCTGAAGATCCAGGTTGTTAATCATACCCTTAACGTACTTTGCGTCCATTTCAATGACGAGATTGGTAACACCAAAAATGAAAACATGGACTGCCCGGAGTGCCTGGAACAGACCATACAGCTCGAGCTTAGCCTGGGAGTACCGGCTTTCGACACTCGTCAAGCTGATGGAACAAAACTGGTTCAGATAGCATTTGCCATCCTCACCTTGCTGCGAAAGAATGAAACTGATAGCAATCAAGGAAGTATCAATGGCTAAAATGACCTCCTGACCAGACTCATAGTCGAGCCAGCAGAGCACTGGGGACTTAATGATCTCGTCCTTCAGACAATTCATAGTGTTGCACTGGACGTCACCCCATTCGAAGGGAATGCTCTTCCAGGTCAAGCTGACCAATGGACGGGAAATAGCGGCAAAGTCACAGATAAAAATATGGACAACTCCGCAGGTCCCAAGGAACCCACAGACTTGTGTCAAGTTCTTGCACTCCAGCCAGTCCCAGATTTTCTGGACTTTGGCCTCGTGCGTGACTCAACCATCAAAGGTGCACTTGTGGCTGATGATAGTGGCATCTGGAGCAGCAAGGACGAACTTCTTGGCAGAGACCGTAGCTCCGACATTTTGCAGGCATTGAAGGATGCAGTGAACAACTTGTAGGTGTTCCCATATGAATCTCTGTATACCGGAGTTGGTGGGGATGATTTCATAGTTGCCATCCGGAGTTTGGTAGTGAGTAGTGCTGGACTTGACCAGTAGGTCATTGACGAATGGCATGGTGTGATGAGGAATTTCGTCCTGTAAAATGAAGGCCATATTGGCCTGATAAATTTGCATGGCATTAGTGTG
This sequence comes from Retiboletus flavoniger, assembly GCA_038089835.1. NCBI lineage: Eukaryota > Fungi > Basidiomycota > Agaricomycetes > Boletales > Boletaceae > Retiboletus > Retiboletus flavoniger. The sequence goes on along the minus strand of JBBPLO010000604.1, from coordinate 5,564 downwards.
ACCCATCGGGAGAGTAGTGAGATGATGGGGTCCGAGCAGACTGTTGAACGTAGTCATGTCCTGGGAGTCGATGTGCAGCGGGCACTGGTCATAACCTGCGAACAGGTCCATCATACCATAGACCGCATACCTGCCGAACGACTCAGCCAGGTACTCAACAAAGGGGGGGACGGAAGAGTCCTGGATGGTGACGACGTTTAGTGGTTGGAGGTCATGGATGAGCCAGAGAGTCTTGCCGTCCTGCTTGAGCATGCAGAACCAGCGAGACCAGTAAGCAATGGCGGACAGTTCGTAGACTCCAGAGGTGATCCAGTCTTTGATGATTTGAATTGCCTGGTCCCATGAGGACGGAGGTATAGGAATGTTGCAGAGTATCCAGGGCATATGGGGGACCGTTGGGATCTTGACTGGTGGGAAGTAGCATTCGTCTAAGTGACCTCACTTGGTTGGAATCCAAGCGAAGGCCGGCTTGTGGTTTCAGACTAACCACCGGACCAACTTGAGCTCCTCGGGCCACAGCCATTTGGCTGGGTCAAGGTCAAGTGCGTCAGTGCGTTCCTGTGTGAATCGAGTTCCTGGCACGAAGTCCGGGGGGTTAGCGGGTAATGGAATGAGACCAGCAAGAGGATCATCTGGTAACCGGCACAAAACGTGGTACTCCTCCTCAAGAGGAGCCACGACTGACCAGACCTTTTTAGTGACCAGCTTGTAAGCCAGTGAATGGGAGATGGGATCAAATGTGTAAAGGGAAGAAAGTGCAAGAATGTGTGAAGAGGATGGAGTGGACTGGGTAGATGATAAAAACTCATAAGAAGATGAAGGAGTAGTGGCAGGTAGTCCAAATGTGAAACATGGAAACAAGACCGGGGTGGAGTATATGAGGCGGATGAATAGAAAAATGAATTGGAAGGTCCATCAGCGTCTGCAAGACCCATCTCGACGATGGACTTGTGGTTAGCACAGAATAGACTGTGTTGGCAGCGCAGACATCCTTCAGTCCAAGCATGCATCGGCAGTTTATAAATTTTTCCCAAGTTAGGGTCTCAGAGCGTAATGGTCTGTGCACTGTCAGGGAAATCGTCAGTAGACATGCTCATAAGACAATGAAAAGGTCGGCCAAGTAGTAGGTCAAAGTTAGCCCTGGGGACTACTTGGACCTGGAGACAAACCTCACTGGCTCTGAAGTCCAGGTGAAGATTCTTGATGACACCAATGGTTGACTCAGTGCTAGCATTAGCATTCGACATTGTCATAACATGGTCCGACCAGACCGGAAGACCAAGGTCTGTCCATACCCATTTAGGCATGGCAACGATCTCCGAACCAGTGTCTAAGACTGTGGTGATGGTGTGTCCGGTACTGAGTACCTTTGCATCAAGTGACCGTAAGGGGATGCTGTGATGCACTACAATGAGGCCATCATTATTCCAGTGAACTTGGTCCCCAAATTCGTGCTCCACAGTGCCGGGGTCATGACCGGCAAGTTCATTGACCTGTACAACGTTAGTAGACACAGGGATACGCTTGGTAGTAGAAAGCTCCTGGAGTTGCTTGTGAACCTCCGGGGTGATGGACACGAGTTCTTTGACCGGGATTGAGATGGAAGTCTTGAGAACCCAGTCTAAGACATGCTTCGGTGCAGTCTCATCTTCTAGGGGAAAGGTATATCTGAATTGCCCGGTTGGGGCAGTAGGAGCAATGTTAGTATGATCGGGGTGAAAGGGGATGTTACTTTTAGACATGGATGGGGTCGGCTGAGGTGCCAGTGGTGCCGGGGTTGCAGGCCTCGATGCTCCAGATGGCATAGGGCGAGCTGCCGAGATTGCTGGAGATACGATCTCCTCAGCAACTGCAGTCGGACGCAGAGCTGGGTGACTGGTCTTTTGAGAGGGCACCTCAATGCCGTCAAAGCGGGCTTGCTTGCCTTTATCTTTAGCCTTGTTGGCCTGGAAACTAGCCCAGGCCTTGGCGATATATGGCTGAAAGTTGATGTTAGCGAGGGCAGGATCAGCGTCAATGTCCAGATCTTCGACCAGGGCCATGAAGACCGACAGTTCAATGTCTAAAATGGCATCAGTGTCAGGACAAGTGAGGAAGAGGAGTCCCATGGTAACAGTAGCGGTGGTAGAGGTAGTGACTGGAGTAGTCATCTGGTCTAAGCTGTCTCGGAGGCAGCGAGTACCAGGCATGCACAGAATATGTCTCCCATTAGGGAGGTAGAGCCAGCCGTCTGTGCCTCAGATCACCTTTCCAGACTATACATATGCTTCAACATGAGGGCAGTTGCCCATGAAGTGAGCAGGGTCATCACAGAACGTGCAGTTCCAGTGAACCGCATGCTGCACTGCAACATTTTCTTGTTTTATGGCCAGGGTAGCGACAGCAGCTGCGACCAGTGCTGCTGCTAGCAGAGTGGTTTGGGGAATAGTTGGCACCGGAGCTGGCGTAGCCCAGGCAGGGTAGTATGGCTGTGCTGCGGGGAGAGTATGAAGAGCTGAGCCTGTCAGTAAGAATTTAGTAGTGTCCACGACATCGTCAACTGGGTAAGGGTCTGAAGGGTGATGCGCAGTCATGGTGATGAGCAGACATTGCTGGACTTGGGTCTCAAGACCAGCCAGTAGACCAGCCAGAAAGAGAGCGTCGCAGTCGAGGTCGGAGAGCTTCCTGGCGATGATGAGGAGCTGAGTGATCTTCAGGAACTTTCGTTGGTATTCGCCAAGTTCCTCTATGGTTCTCATTGGCTTTGCCCTATATTCCTGAACAAGGTATTAAATGTCAGCATGACAGTAATGGTTAGCTCCTTCACAACCGGGATACAACTTTTTAATCGCATTGACAAAGTTGGCCCATACTGCCAGAATGACGGTTGCTTCTTGGAGAAGTTCCCATCCCTCTGACTCTTCAAGGTCGGCATACCATATGGCAGTGCAAACCATTTCGGCTTCCGTGATACTGGTGGCCATGCCAAGTAGTTGGATGTCTTCAAGGAAGTGTGGCAACAAGGCCGGCATCTTCCCGTCAAATTTCGGGGTGTTCTGGGTGCCGTGCAGAGGCATCTGTGGCGGTTGTTGGTTCATTGGAGGTGCTGGTGGCGTAGAGTGATGAGAGCTAAGAGGAGGGAGAGAGAGGGAGAAAGGTGTAGACAGGAGTACAGAGGATACGGTGGCGGAAGACGGTGTTATCGAGTGGACCGGCGTTAGTGCCAGCAGAAGCAGTAGGTCTAAGTACGAGGTGGCGGATGGTTCTAAAAGGTAGGAGAGCGATGGTGTCGATGATTCTGTGGACAATGGTGACAATGAGGAACGTTCAGAGGATAGTGGCATGAGCAGTGAGGAGAAACAGGAGATGGGGAATGATGATTCTCTCGGCGGCATGGACTGTATAAATGCCCCAGGGACCTGACCACTGAAACTTGGGAGCTCAGTTAAATCTCCCTGAGTTCGATTAGGGTCGGCAGTCTGGGCAGTAAGGGTCTGTAAAGAGACTGGTGACCGTTCATTAGTCTCAAACGGTGAAGGGAAACGGTTGCGTGATGCGGTGGACCAATCAGGATGGTCTATACTTAGTGGCAATGTGTCAGAGTCATGGTCTGACAGATGACTGATGTCAAAGTCGGATAATTCAGGGAGGTTGGAGCGGTTGTGTCAAGCGTTGTGAGGTGAGACTGGTTGCAAGAATAGTGAATCTTCGCTAATTTGCAAATTCCGGAAATGGTCAAGAAAATTTTCGAGTTCTTGTTGTTGGGTGGTAGGTCGAAGATTTCAGCGTCTGGAGCCTCTTTGTGAATCCCTCGCAGTGGGCTCCAGTTGTAATGATCCTACTAAGGCTAGAGGGACTTGAGAAGCATAGCCTACAAGTCCTGGCCAAAGGAAGGATGAGGGGAGCGAATAGATTCACCCCAAAAGGGATTCCAGAGAAGAGGAAGGTCAGAAACGAAGTCTGGAGGACTCTACCAAGAAGTCCAGTGAAGACCAGGCAGAGAACATATGGACAGCGGTATGACTGGTAGACTGGTCGACGAAGATGATGTCGGTGAAGAAGGAAATGAGATGTAGATGTTGAGCATTGGACGTTGGGCATTGGCGGAGATGATGATGATAGCATTTAGTGTGGTTCAGACATTGTGAGCAAAAGGTAGCTGTGTTCCAATATGCAATACAAAGATTTTATGGACTGGGCATACCTGTGTCTGTAACTACGGCTTAAGCAGTATTTAAGCGAAGTCAAAGATTAGCATTTGAATGATGGAAGAAAGTTTGATGAAGCAAAGACGACCCTTTTGGGCTGCCATGAAACCCTAAGGTACGGGATCAATAAAGCCAAGCAGTCTGGCGATAGTTGGTCGTAAGTAAAAGTGAAAACGAAAGTTACCGTAGTCGACAAAGGGCAGAAGTAAAGTAGGGTAAGTAGGTAAGAATGAATCATATGGAAGAAGTAGTAAGGTGGAATGAATGTGAAATAAAAGGAGATGGACCAGAGTAGTCTGGGTGAGACCAACAGTACCGGAGTACCAGTCTTACCACCGGACTTTGGCGGAGTGACGGACAGAAGGTCGGTAAGAGTAGGAAGGAGTATGCGTGCACTGGAATGATGGATAATTGGATGATATGACTGTAGAGATGTACTGCTCTCTACACCGAGTCAAGGAATCCCCTTGGACTCTCTCGATTCTGTGGGTATTTCCCAACAAGTCACCTTCATCCTCCGGGCTTGAGTATTAGACTCGGCCTCACCTCTGGCTTAGGCATTTGACCTAACCTCATCGTACCTGAGGACTCCCCTTAGTATACTCCCTAAGTCCCCCTCATTTGTCCTATGTTGAGGCCGCTACTCACTCGAGACCCTGTCGGTTCTAGCCTGATGTAACAGTTTCTGTTATGCAAAGCATACCAACTAGGTCTTGAGAGAGTTCTTGATGATCAGGTGATACTCACAGAGAGACTAATGTCTGGGACACAAGGTCAAAGGTAAGGGTGGTGGTTATACAAGACTTTTCAAGAGAATATCTTGAGTGGGACTAAGGGTGACACCAGAAGAATATGCTAGATTGCACAGCTCAAGTATGAGTGTAACTAATACACATGGCTGGTATTTATAGAAGGGGGAATGGTGCACAGACCAGAGAATTGTATGGAAAGTGAGAGAAGCTGAGAATATGACTTGGTGTGAGAGAACCAAGTTAGAAGTATAAGTCCACACTAACTAAGACAGAGAAGTCTCCTGGAGAAACTGGGAGACAAATGAAGTATAGTGAAATAGGGCCTAGGAGTAGGAGGTAGGCTGTTTATATGCAATGAGAGATATACAGTGACCTTAAAAACCCTTTCCATACTAACCTAGACTGTGGTGCGCGAAGCACACTGCCAGTCACTGTGGGAATTTCACTTAGCTTTGGTGGAGTTATAAATAGCACTCACTCTTGGCTACAAATACGCTCCCTGGGTCATGCGATTTTGTTCACATGCCATTGAGATACAACCATTTTAAAACAGCCATGTCATGGAAAGGGTTTTTGAGCTTTTGAAATGATGACTAGGATCTCAGTCAAATCATTGATTATTTGT